>MU752849.1:71353-91724 GCA_026770625.1 Nicotiana glauca | reverse complement strand
GGGGGGGGGGGGGGGGAGGTAGTGCAAGTAGAGATCCCCAAAGCTGAGGAAAGCATAGTAGAACAGAAAGATGGCTTCCTCAGCGTATACATATACCCCTTCACTGTAGGCCCCTTAGATTCTTCTTCGCCATCGATAGATCCGGTGATTGTTGACTTTTGCCGTGAATACCGAGTGATACTTGGTCAGATCTATCCTTCTTTCTGGAGGACTCGGGTTTTTGATAGCTCGATGGGGTAACAGTCAGTGACAGTCCCCAAGACATCGAATGTTTTTGGCTCTGAAGCTGTTCTTTGTAAGCTTGATGTTGCCTCATTGAGGGCTTATGAGCTCGAAGTGTTCCGCCTCCGCTTCCTGCTCGGTCGGTGGTACACCATTGGCGTTCGGTGAGCTAACCTTGAGATGTTTTGTCTCGAGGAGGGACTTTACGTTAGAGAGACCACCCAATGTTCAGGGCCATTGGGAGCATGCATCGAGGTTCATCTCATCAATAGGAGAGGAACACCTCAAGGTGGTTAGGAGAGACTGCGGATGGGGAGAAAAGGTGGTACTGCAAGTACCTTCCATGGAAGAGGGCATCATGGCTCATGTAGAGGGGTTTTTGAATGTATACACGTACACTTTTACATTGGGCCCTCTCGATAGAGTCGTGCTCGAGTTTTGCAGAAGATATCGGGTTATCCAAGCACATGTTCACTCGTCGTTTTGGAGGATAGTGTTGATGATAAGGTACTTTGCAGATAAATTGGGGCTCGAGTTCACCCTCAACCATCTTGTTAGATTGTACCAGCCCTTAAATTATCGAGGCCTAATTACTCTACGACGTTGATCCACCCGACCCTTTATTTCTAGAAATGAAGAAGATGGGGACCGAGGGTGGATGAGTCGATTTGTCCGAGTGCGAACTATCGATATTATCCCCGTAGAGTTCCTGCCATTTCCTAAAATACAGAATTTCACACGTAAGTGGCACACTTGTGTTTCTATCATTTTTGTTCATGGTGGAGGCAGATTCCGTAAAGACGTTTTCCTTCTCTTTTCTATAGCAATCTCGTGGCTGCCATATGAGGTCCCCGACCTGGCATATTGGACTCAGAAACTGGCAGCTTGCTTGACTTACGATAAGCGTAAGTGGCGAGATCTGTCCAAGGGCAGATGGGAGGAAAACTACCACGGTACGTGCTGTGTGGTTTATTTTATTTGAGAGGTACTTTCTTTTATGTGTATTAATTCCGTCACCGCAAGCATTGGAGAATTTTCTGAGATGAGACCGTGCTCCCTCGGAGAGGAGGAAGGATCGTTGACTTCGGGGCCGAGAAATGACCACAAACGGAAGGAATCTTCGAATGACGAGGGTGCCATAACAAGGCAAACCATGCTCAGAGGCTCAAAGAAGATGTATCGGCTGAGCTTGCAGTACCCGAGGCTTCTAGTCTCAGGAAAATGGCTCCTCCTTTGCCTCCGTCCTAAAGGTACTTTGAGGGATAAAAAAAATTTTAGCTGCCATCTTCTTCTCCCGTCGAAGGTACTTTGAGGGATACAGGTTTTCTGTCACTGTCTTCATCTCCTGTCGAAGGTACTTCGAGGGATGTTCGAGGCTAGGGGCCGCCTAAATCAAGCGGGGCCTCGATCGACCATGTACCCATCGAGATCGGTTCAACTGAGGTCGGTGAGACTAGGCCAGTAGATGTACACTCAACTTTTGAGGAGGCTCATCGGCTCTGTTCTGTGGTGAGTTTCGGTTGACTTTGTTGGTTTTTCGTTTTTGCATTTTCATTTTCTTACTGAGCTTATTTTTTATAGGCCTTTGACAAGCTCAAGTTTGAGCTACTCTGTCGTGAAGCCAGGTTGCGGAAGGCCTTGGACGGGGAGAAATCCCTCAGGCTTCTTTGTGATAAAAGGGAAAAAGAGTTGAGACACCTTCGGTACGAGATGAATCGAAGCCTGAACTACGAAGGCCGCCCTGAGAGACAGGTAACCTTTGTTTCAAGGGGGTGCATGTTTCTTCTCCTATTCTTTGGAGATTAATATTTTGATACTTCAGTTGCAGAGTAAGACGGAGGACCTGGAATGCCTTTGGGACAAATTTGGTCAAGCCAAGTATAAGTGTAATAAGCTAAGGGCTCAGATAGGTGCCCAAGTTGTGGCCAAGAAGAATTCTTTGGCCAAGGCTTCTACCCTCGAGGGTCAACTTTGCAATGCTCGTGAAAACAGCTTGGTTCAGACGAGCAGGATTGCAAGGCTCGAGTCTGACCTTTTGAAGATGAAGGACGAGGTCGTGGACGCCCGGGCTGAAGCTAAAGAGATTCGAGCTAAGGCTGATAAGAAAGTGGACATCTATTTAAAAGATACTGCCGACACCCGAGCTGAGTTGAGAGAAAATTCCAATTGGGAGAGCAGAAGCAATGAATATGCCCGCTATAAATATCGGAGGGAAACCCTCAAGGAGATCCACACTAGGGGATTCGATCTCTCGGAAGAGATAGAGCAGGCCAAGGCGAATGAATACAACGCCAAGTTCCTCGCATCCGATGCCGAAGATAATTAGGAAGAGGTCGATGGGGCCGCAGTCCCCGAGGGGAACGTAGGCTAGGCCTTTCCTTTCCTGATTCTGTGTATAATGCTTTTAGAGAACATTGTAAATGAAGCTTTGTATTTTTTCACATATACATATAAAAAAAGCCTTTCGGTTTTCTCCTTTCATGAATTTCTCTTTGCTTGAGTATGCCTTTCTTTGTCTTGAATTATGACGTTTGTCAATGATTAGCTAGATAAATTGGCCTTTGAGGTAAAACCCTTAGGTTTATAAACGACCCTGAGGCTTGTTAGGCTGGCCTGCAGACTCTTACGCATTTGCCCTTAGGCACTTTTTAGTTAACCGTTTCAGGCTCAGTTTTCGAGTCGGGTTTTGACTCGAACTCATCGACCCTTAGGTTTCTGAATTTTAAGATAGCTCTTAGTCTCTTACGCGTTGTGTCGACACGGCCTCTAATATGGGCTGGTGCTTAGGCTCTTACACGTTGCGTCGGTATGACCTCTAATATGGGCTGACGCTTAGGCTCTTACGTGTTGGGTCGGTACGACCTCTAATATAGGCTTTATTTTTTCCTCGTTAACGACTTTTTTGAAGTTTTTGTGTTTGTCTGACTCTTCGACGATTCGATAAGAACCTCGATTTATGATCCGTTATGTAACGATAAATGAGCACCTCGGGAGGTTTCACTCGATGGCTAAATTATTTCATAGCCCTTTCATTGTTTGGATCTGACATGATCGAAGCTCTTTTGCTTATGTCGAGGGTAGCCTGATTGACCAGTTCTTTTCAAAGTATTTTCGAAGTAATTGAAAGCTTGTGATTTTATGGCGACGGTCGGGCGTCCCCGAGTTGCGCTAGTTTGGTCGGAGCCTTAAGACCATAGTCATTGTGTTTGGCCGTAGCCTTTTAGTCCCCGAGTCAGATAGCCTAGGCGTTTATATCGAGGGTATGCCTCTTTAGGGGTCTTACAAGTTCAAATATATAGCCTTGACTTTAAGATTGGGATTATGCCTTTTGTAAGGTCTTATAAATTTGAACATGCCTTACTTGAGGTCTAACAGATAGGTTACTTGGTACAAGTATAATTCACGACTTTCTTGAGGTCTTACAGGTTTGATATTGCCTTATGGAGGTCTTATATTTTCGAGCTCGAGGTTGCCTACTTGGGGTCTTACGGCCTCGAGTTTTTGATAACTCGATGAAGCGACAGTCCCTAAGACATCGAGAGTTTTTAGCTCTGGAGCCGCTCTTTTATGTTGCCTCATTGAGGGCTTATAAGCTCAAAGTTTCCGGCCTGGAGGTCTTATGGCTTCGAGTTTTTGACATCAGTTCCCGAGGGTTCGTGAAATTTCTGGCCCTGGAGCCGTTTCTTGTGAAAATAGCAAACTTCTTTGAAGCGCAAAGTGTTTTGATGGTAAAAGATCAAAAAATATTCCTTGATTACTTGGTACAAGTATACATAGTTTTTGCCGCCGAGGGTTCGATTATTCTATGCAGACACGGTTCTCGACCGTTTTGCCAGATACATCATTTTTCTACTGGGGCCCTCTTTGGCTCGTCTTGATTTTTCTGGGGAGATGATCTCCCAGGGTGGTGTTCCCTAGTATTCGAGGTTGGTCGAAGAGAAGCCTTTAGTACTTGTTAAGTTCTCCTTAGGTAGCATATGATGTTGCCTCGTTAAAAACCTTGCCGGTAAAACCCTTGTTGGGATAAAATCCGATAGAAGGAAAAGAGTGCAATGCATGCTTTAAAACCTAAGGTCTTCAAGCTAAAAGGTGCTTCGATTCTTCTTAACCGGACGCTTGCACACAGGTTAGTGCAAGATGTAAATAAAAAGAGAGACGGTTATACCTTAGTTGTGATGGCTCTCGAGCCTCAATATGCTTCAATAGCTCGCTCCGGGGATGCGGTACAGTCCTTCGATTATTTACTCGGATGCAACCGAGAATGTATGCTTGCAATTGGTACTTCGTTGTTTGCTTATCCTTTGGCTTCTTCGATGTTGAAAGTGTCGCTGCCGATGCCACATCGTGCACCGCGAACATCTCTCTTGCTGCATGCTGCTCCCCGTATATAGTTTTTATTCCGTCCTTTGTTGTAAACTTCATCATTTGATGAAGGGTTCATGGTACTGCTCTCATGTAGTGTATCCATGGTCTTCCGAGCAAAGCATTGTATCTCATGTCTCCTTCGATGACATGAAAATTGACATTTAGGTTGTGCTAACCACGTTGACCGGAAGGGTGATTTCCCCTTTTGTTATCTCGCTCGCCATGTTAAATCCGCTGAGGACTCGAGAAGCGGGCACAATGTGGTCGAGCAGTCCGAGCTTCTCCGCCACCCTCGACCTGATAATGTTGGCCGAGCTATCTAGATCCATAAGTACACATTTAATTTGAAATGTATTCACAAGAAAAGAAATTACCAATGCGTCGTTATGAGGCTGAGACATGGTCTCGATGTACTCTTCGCTGAATGTGAGAGCATCCTCGGGTATGTAACCTCGAGTTCGCTTTTCCCTGGTGATGGATATTTTTGTTCGTCTGACAATGGGTTCTTGTGGGATTTTGATTCCTCCAACAATCATGTGGATGACATGTTGTGGATTTTCTGTTTCATTTTTCCCGTTCGCCTCTCTTTCCCGAAATTGATTTTTGGCCCGGTCGCTGAGGGATTCTCGGGGTGCCCTTTGTTAATTAGTCGAGCTACTTCTTCTTAGAGCTGTCTACAATCTTTGATCCTATGACCGTGCGTGCCGTGAAATTCGCACATCAGGTTAGGGTTCCCTTGCATCGGATTTGATAGTATGGGTTTTGGCCACCTGGTAACTTTGATTTTACCTATGGCTGATACAATGTCTAAAACATCAATGTTGAAGTTGTACTGAGATATTTGGGGTGCCTCCGTCGGTCCTGCATGTCTGTCAAATCCGGCTCTGCTCACGAGTCCCCTAGGATTCTGACCTCGATCTTCCCTTTGGTCATTTCGGGGTATGTTGCGCCTTGGGGTGTTTTTTCGATCTTCGGTGTACGGTTGAAACCTTTCCTTGTTTGGCTTTAGTTCCTTCGCTAGGAGCCTGCTAGGATATATTGCGCCCGAGGGGGCTCCTAGTTGGCTGTCCTCGACCCTAATCTTTGATTGATATTGGTTGTGGATATCCCCGCCCAAGTCACGGCGGCGGGATATCAACCAAGTTCTGCTTTAGCCGCTTCGAATCTATCGAGATTTATTCATTCAGGCCTTGGGTGAAGGCCTGTACTTCCCAGTCATCGGAGACTAGCGGTAATTCCATTCTCTCCATTTGAAAGCGAGATTCAAACTCCGGTAGCATCTTGTTTCCTCTATGTTTGATTTAGAAGACGTCGGATTTCCTTGTAGCAACCTTGATGGCACCGACATCTGCCTTTATAAAAGAATCTGCCAGCATGGCAAATGAGTCTATCGAATTCGGGGATAGGTTGTGATACCACTTCATGGCCCCTTTTGAAAAGGTTTCTCCGAATTTTTTCAACATGACATATTCAATCTCGTCATCTTTTAGGTCATTTCCCTTTACATCACAAGTGTAAGCAGTGATGTGCTCGTTGGGGAATGAGGTTCCGTTTTACTTCGGGAGATCGGGCATTCTGAATTTCTTCGGGATGATCTTCAGAGCAATAGTTGATGGGAATGGCTTTTTTACGAATTTATTTGAATCTACACCCTTCAGAATCGGGGGTGCGCCTGAGATCTGGTTGACCTTGAATTGTAGGTTTCCACCTTTTTATCATTAGCTTCTATCATCTTTTCGCTCGATTCAATCCTCTTGTGAGGTCCTCAAGCATCTTCATAATAGTGGGGTCGGCTGCTGACCCGTTGTTGCTCGATCTTTCTGGTACCTGTTCGGCTCGAGGAGCCATTTCCGGTGCTGTTGTGCTTGGAGTTTTTGGGTGGCTTTGCAGTTGAGAAATCACCACTTGTTGTGCCTGCAACATCTCAAATATGAAGTGAAGGCTAACCTCTCGTTCCTCCCGAGCTGGGTTTCTCTGAGCTTCTTGTTGGTTTTCTTGACGTGTACTCCTATCAGTGTGGGAGCTTATATCGATGTGTTGGGCATTGCGTGAGACCACATCCACGGGGATTGGCTCTGGTGCATCCTCAGGATTTTGCAGTGGTACACCGACGCCTGGAACAACTACACCATTCTCTCCATGGTCCTCAAGACCGTTGTTTTCATGTGCATTCACTGAGTTAGATATTTTGACCTGAAATCAAAGATTCTTGGGCAAGAAAAGGTGTGAAGGATAAACTTGTGTTTTCAATAAACCAGCATGAAAACAATCACTATTATTTTTAGCCCCACGGTGGGAACCAAACTGTTTACCTTAAAAATGGTAACTACAATTAGATTTGATTTAGTGGTTCTAAAAATACGTAATTTATTTTTATGCTAGTTGTTAAGCGATAGATGCTAAATGTGAGTTAAGAAAGTAAAGTAAGAGTAAGAGGCAATGCGGTTATTCAAACCGAACGGCTGCAAGTTGGGTCTCGTAACGGCCTAAGCGGGGCCTTGAGGTCAAGCTAGACGGGCTTGATCGGGGATGATCGATGAAGGACTAACAGTCCTAATGGTCTTGGATGATGACTCTTTATGATCAATGATGAGTAATAAATGAAGAACAATCAATGAAACATAATAAATGTAAGCAATAAAATCATAGGAAAGACAATGGAGAATGTTTAAGTTAGAGAGCAGAGAATATTCTTGTTCTTATTCTTGTATTGAATATCATGTGTGCAAGAAATAACAAGGGTCCCCTTTATATAGGAGGAGGAATCCCAACATAGTACATATGCATTTATTACTGAGATATGTAGTTGATACAACTATTTACTGCCACGGTACGGACTTGTACTATTCTTGTAGACATGGTCATTTTTAATCTCGTGCCCTTTGGGAATTTTCTGCTTGTCTAAGATAGCCACCGATTTGTACTGCCCTGGAGTCGAGGGGTCAAATCTCGAGCTGTGCTTCGAGGCTGCTGAAGATGGGCTTTAAGATGCCATAATGATCACAAAATCGAACTCTCTAATTTCTGCCCGTGTCCAGTTGATGTGACAGACCATTTACCTACGAATAGAAAGAATAGTTAAATAATTGAATGACGTATGCCTAACGAATTAGGGTAGACGAATACTGCCCATGCTATTCAAGAGGTATAAAAGATGGAGTATGAACTTTAAGATTTGATTGATAACCCCGCCAAGGCATGAGGCCTTTTTTTAATCTACTTGATTAATGAGTCTGATCACCTGTAATCGTTACTTAATATTTACTTGATTGGATATCTTAAAGCCAACAAATTCTGAATCAGATCTTATCTTGTAATTTAATCCGAATGAGCCAATGCCTAACCCTATACGCAAAGAACGAAGAAGTAAAACTCAAATATTTAGAATTTTTTTTCTTTTTCCAGGGGTAATCATATAAATTGTATAGAATGCAGTAATGCTTTACCCACACGGAGTCCAGAACCAAAATGACACGAAAAAACTACACAAGAACACTAATAATGTGAAAAAAACAAAGAGAACATAAATACATATAATTCATACATATCCCATGCGCTATACATGGCGGCTAATCCCGAGTTACAATCGTTATCCCTTTCTATTTTTTTTTATTTTTTTATGCCAACAAATTTTGTAGCGATTTAATTTAATGCGAATGAGCCAATGCCTAATCCAGTAAACGACGCAAAAAACGAAGAGGTAACACTTGAAAAAAATTGAGTTTAATTTTATTTTTCAGCTGGTAATCATATAAATTGAATATAGTTTTTTTTCCTGCAATAATGATTTACACACACACGAGTACAAAATTCAATCCTACTAAATAATCTGTCTTTTTCTATCTTCCTCTTCCCCACAATTTGCGGGCGTACACGCAACCCAAACGTTTTACAGCAAGAAAAAAAATCAATATTTAGTAATTTTTGATATATTAAGAAGAAAAAAACAAGAGTATGACTCGGTGTAATTTTTAATGTACTTTTCATAATATATAAGTTTCCGCACAAGAAAACTTAAAGATCTATCTATTTTGAAGACAATTAAAGCATCAATATATATAAGGCTAGGAGAGTAAGGAGATTGATGCTATTCTTAAGGTATTCTTTTTCCATCATAAGAAAAAAAAAGACAGAAATAATAAACGAAAAGAAAATAAATAAACTAGAGAAAGATAATAATTCGAATTCAAAAAAAAATTATAGAAGGGCGAGGGTCCAACTCAGAGGCCAACTAAAGCCACTGCTTCTTACTTGCAAAGAATCTCCAACAACTAATACATTTTCCATAAACCGACAATGCCATAACCTTTGCACATGCACCCATTTGCATACAATCACACAATGTCCTATGACCTACACAAGATTAAAAATATATATATGAAATGTTTGCTTGAAAGTTTTTTTTTTTTTAAATTAAATGATAGTGATATTTTTTTACTGCTATATTTTATTTTATTTTATTATTGTGACTATGCTTGTATGAGCCGACGGTCTGTCGTAAATATTTTTTCTACTTACGCGAGATAGAAGTAAAATTTATGAATATACTATCCTCCCTAAACTCCATTTATAAAAATACACGGAGCATATTGTTGTTGTTGTGATATTAAGATGGGCTTGTGTATATTTGAACTATTGTATGCAGTGGCGGATGTACATTGTTACTTATGGATGCTTAAGCACCCATTACTTTTAACCAGATTTAGTAAATTTACATAGGCAATTATAAAAATCGTTAGATAAATATAGATTGAGCACCCATAACTAAACTTTTTTTTCCTCTTCTTTCCGATTTTTATCGTCGAGCACCTATCATTTTAAAATTCTGGATCCGCCACTGATTGTATGGGTACTATAATCTACCCTGAAAGAAGAAGAAAAAGGAATGTAAACTTATAAAGACAAGAATAAACATAAGATAAAAATTACCAATTGGAATAATGTTGGCTTCATCATAGAAATCAGCGTGGTCATATGGCCAAATAAAAATTTAATACCCTTATTTTTTGTGTGAACAAAAGAGGCTTCATTTAATTATTTCAATCATGTGCCTTCTAATCTGTCCATAGGAACCAGAAAAAAAAATCTTACCTAACTATAGGGTCGTTTGATATTCTAAATAAGAGATAATAGTTTCGGAATTAGATGTGGAATTATTTTATTTTACGTTTAGTTAAATTTTTTGAATCCGGGATTAAGTAATCCCACAGTTGGATATTATTCTATCCACATTGGATTGAGATAATAATTTCAGGATTTATTAATCCTGTAATATACACTAAAATGTCAAAGATGTCCTTCTCTAATGCTCTTTCCCTAAAGTCTTTAGACAATTCAAGGCTAATTATTTTGTGGGTCTTTACAAATTAATTTTTTTATATTATGACTATATATTTTTTTTTTCACATGAAAAATTTACTTTTACACATAAAAGATCTAAAAAGGACACTTTCTTAATTTCAACATTGTAAATAGCCATGAATTGTCATTTCCTCCCGTTCGTATATATCTCATTTTTAATCTAATGAACCAAACATCTTTCATAAGAATATATTCACTAAATAATCTCGTCATATTTAATTTTTCATTATAATCCCGGAAAAGCTTGTTCCCGTACCAAACAACCCCTAAACATCTAAAGTAAAAATAATGAATACTAGTAGTAGTAGATTTTGGATATAAGGTATCTTATTGTTAGATTCCTTTAACTCCCATTTTTTGGGCTGTCATATCATCTGAAAAATAAACCTTATCCCAACAGAAAGCATCATTCTTTGAGAGAGAGAAAAAAAACATTAATACAACTCACAAAATGGTTCTAATTATTGTACTTTTTTAAAATTTATGAATAAGGTGTCAGCAAGACCATCTTCAAAGGTTAAATAGTATGAATGAATCAATCATGTGATTATTTCTTCATCTCTGGCGTCAATTTTGTTCTCTTCCCTTTTACATTACACACTCTTCTCTGCCAATTTTAAGGACCTCCCAGTTCAGAAATCACTTTCAATTTGGACACTTCTCAAGTTTTCCCCTTCTCTCTCCTTATTTTTTTTTCCTTAAATTTTATTATAATAGTGATGTTCGATCCCAACTTATTTGAGAATATTATTGTTACTAGCGTCTGGCTTAGTTTGTGCACATTCGATTAATACTTACGTTTTGACTTTTCACGCTCTTAAAAAATAATAAATGAAGTGTATAATTTTCCATGATATCCATATTAATTGATGCACATTTTCTTGGATTTGAAATGAGTAATAAATACTATGAGTATAACAAGAAAAATAAATTTATGTTCTCTTAATATGCATAAAATGACAAGTCAAAATAAAAATTTATTTTTAATATACATATAAATACAAAGGAAAAATAAACGGAGGGTGTAATTTATGATTCTCTGCTCATTTCATTGGCCAATAAGCTATACACTCGGATTCATACTTCTCTTTCCCACTTAGCAACTAATCATAAAAATGCCCTTCAAAAAGTTGCCTTTTTACCCATATGACACTTTGTACTGAGCAATCAATGTGAGTAACCCTTCACCCTTTTCCTCGTCTGCACTCTTTCAATACAATTGGAGTACTATTTATGCTTTTACCTATTTGGGGTTTTTCAAATAAATTAAGGGAGTACTACTATTTTATCACTTCTTTTATTCTTTTCACATTTTTACATACATTTTGCTCATAAATGTATAAATGCCAAACCCCCTTTCAGTTTCAGTCCTTCCTCTTGTTGATTCCTTTTGGGTATTCTCCATTTCTCTTTCTCTTGACAAGTTAATGGCATCACTTTCTTGATTTCCCTCTGCTTGATTCACTGAAAGTTGGAATCTTTTATTGGTTTAAGAAAATCTAATTTGGTAGCAAGTCTCAATAGGGTTACATTGGCTTTATTCTCTCTATTTTATTAGCGAAGGGTTTGATTTTTATTTGATCTGTTTGAGTGGTTTTGTGGGATTTTCCTTTAATAAGAAAGCAACATTTCCTATGTGGGTTTGAGAGATCTTTGAGTGAGAGTTGAAAAGCTGTAATCTTTCTTCTTAATCTTGAATTTGGGGGAGAAATTCTCTATCTTTGTTGAAGTCTTGGACTTTTTATTTGGGATGTTTTTTGGCTGGTAATGCTAATTGAAGATTGGGGAAATGGCTACTTTGGTACCTGGTGTGTTATTGAAGCTTCTTCAGCATATGAACACAGATGTGAAAGTTGCTGGTGAGCACAGGTCATCTCTTTTGCAAGTGGTTAGCATTGTGCCAGCATTAGCAGGTGGTGAGCTTTTCCCAAACCAAGGTTTCTATTTAAAGGTATCGGATTCTTCTCATGCCACTTATGTATCTTTGCCTGATGAACATGATGATCTTATTCTTAGTGATAAGATTCAATTAGGTCAGTTTATTCATGTTGAAAGGCTTGAAGCTGCTTCACCTGTGCCTATCCTTAGAGGGGTTCGGCCGATCCCTGGCCGTCATCCTTGTGTTGGAACTCCTGAAGATATAGTTGCAACTCATTCTTTAGGTTTCCTTAATAACAATGCTAATTTGTCACCTGGTTCCAAATCACAAGATAAGACTAAGTCAACCTCGAAAGCATTACCGAATAATCATGTGGGGGTGAAAGAAAATAACAAATCTGCAGTTTCTAGATCAAATGGTGGCACCAAAGAGGAAAAAGTTGAAAAGAAGAAGCCTAGTTTGACTTGGTCCAAGTCTCACTTGTCGAAGTTAGCGTTAAATGTAGTGGAGAGGAAAGATTCTCTAATGAAGTTAAAGTCTTCTAGCTCAAGATCAATACCCACATCTCCTACAAGTTGTTATTCATTACCAACTTCTTTTGAGAAGTTTTCAAATGGGGTTAAGCTACAAGCAAAGGTTAAGGGCTTAGAACGATTGGAGAAAGCAACAGCTAAACCTGGACCGGAGAAGCCAAGTTCTGTTCGTGGGGCGAGTCCAACTCCGAAGAGAGTGCTGGGCGGGAATTCATTGAAGAATATTGTTAAAGGGTTCGACTTGGAGCCTAAGGCCTTGAGGAAGAGCTGGGAAGGGAATATGGATTTGAAGAGTAGAGAAAGTCCAAGGTTGAGGGTCAACAAGCATGATTTGAAACCAGAAACAAGGAGCACTTCTGTAAGTATTTTTTTTCCCTGTCTCGTTATGATCTTCTAGTACTCTGAGAAAGGATGGACGAGGCAAGGATAAAAAGATTCTGATTGTTTGGGCATTGGTTTAATCCGATTAAAATATACACCCATTTACCTATTTGTCTTGTTTGCCTCTAATACAGAGATTTTGGTACTCTCTCTTTAGTCTTTATCTAAATGCTTTGAGTGGTGCAGGTTCCAAGAAAATCAATCAGTGAGAAACTGACATATAAAGAAGATAACAGGGGAATACTCGCAAAATCATCCAAAGAGGAAAATAAGGTTCAAACATCCTTAAAGAAGATTTCCACAAATGGAGAGCCTGTTGATGCTGAGAAATCAAGCAAGCAGAAAACATCCATGGGAAGAAAGCTACCTGGTGAGGTCAATAATGGCTTAGGAGAAAACTTGGTCAAAGTTGCTGTCAGTAATAGAACTTTAGCAGATGGAAATGTTGCCTGGTCTTTACTCCCATCTTCTCTGGCAAAGATCGGAAAGGTATGATTTTTTTATATGTTATTTTCCCTCTTTTCTAGTAACCTGATGGTCTTATTAGTTTAGGTTTCCTATTTTGAGTAGGCATGTGTGGCCGATGTGTTTGCTTATAAAGTCTTTTCTTACTTGATAATTATATGCATTAGCGGATTGGACTATTTATTTGATCTTTGAAAGATATCATCTCATGTTATAGGAAGTCATGAAGCACAGAGATGCCGCACAGATAGCAGCCATTGAGGCTATGCAGGTGGCTTCGGCTACTGAAAGCTTACTTAGATGTTTAAGGTATTCCTTCTTTTTTCCCTTTTTTGGGTATGTAAGTAGGAATTTAATTGCTATTCCTTCTATTTGAGTGTGGATGGTAAAAGGTGAATTTTAAGAGCTAAAATCATTTTATTTGCTTCGTCACAGACAATTGAGTTAGGCTACTCCAGCTTGTTTGGGATTTAGGCATAGTAGTAACAGTTGTTGTAAGGTAATATTTGTTGATGCTGTGGGGAGAAAAGCCCATATGCAAGTATACAACCTGAAAATAGGGTTCTCTACAAAGATGCCGATTTATTTACGTGATAAAAAAAAGGACACCCAGTCATCTACAGAAAAAGGGAACTCGTGGGTGCACCATAAACTAATCAAAAGAGTTAGGCACTTAGGCTGTATATCTAGTAACATCTTGTTAAGTTGGAGCAAATTGAGAAAGATTCAGGTTCTATGGCTACTTTCTGTGTAATCAATTACCAAAAATTTGGAGTGTATCACTTCAAACTCTTTCATTTTTTCTTTGGGCGAGCTTAGTGTGGGCGAAAAATACAGATATATTCCTCATTTCATGCATCATACTGTCGGAACTACTATACAATGATTAACTGAAAGAATATTGAGCCTAACACTGCCATATGGTATGGACAAGCAATTTTGACCGCATCATTTGCTCCAGGAGTTCAGTTGGACGGGAGAATGTGCATTAAAATCTTGTCATCTTATTATGGTGATGCTGTTTTTAGGCCTGTTCTAAATAGTGTTTATGGGTGGTAAACTAGAAATAGGAATTGGTAAGATTAATAGCTTTAGTCCACTGCCCATTTCTTTTTTTTGTTCTTGTCTAATATTACTGGAAGGTTGAGCTGTCTGCAATCTTTATTTAATCCTTCACTGCTCCTTATTCTTGTTTAAGAATAAATAAAAGTTATTGCCTTAAGATGATATTAGAGGCTAGACTGGCTCATGATGCCTCTGGATGTGGTAAATTTTGAGGATAACAGCACACTTTACTAATAGCTCATCTGTGAGATCTGGTTTGGTCATATTGAACAGTTAATGCTTCCTTTGAAAGTGTTAAGTATGACTTCCTGGGAGGACACATGAACTATTCTATTCTCTGCATATGTATTCGGAGTGGGTTGAAATAAATTGGATATGTACCTCATGGGGTAGTATGATTCTTAACACCTCCACGCTCACGGTTTTTCCTCCCTTCATCTCACTTGTGCACACTCAATCCCATATAGACAAATTTCCTTGTACTTGGGTGCAATTGCCAAAAGCAAATCTCTTTTTTGCTCCTCGGTAATGCTGAAATGGGGCGAGTGTAGGAGGCTGGATATGTATATATTTCTTGTTGAAATAAGGAATTTGTTTCTGATTGATAACTTGCATGCAGAAGGGTGACTGCTTCTTCTTTTAGTTATGATGTTCTTCCTTCATGTGACAGCCCTATGTAATTTGTTTCAGTGGATTTATAGTCCCATATGATGAAGCCGAATTGTTTACTAACTTGTATGAACAGCAACGTTCTTTTCTTATTGAATTAGAAAAGAGAACGCTAAATGACCTCTTGCCTTTAATTTTCAGTAACGTTTTCTGGTTTGATCTTTGTGACTTCACTTTTCCTTTTACTTGTTGGTCCTGTATAACTGGAGTTATCTATAAATTTCCTGTTTCCTGCTAGGAAACACAGTTGCTCAATCAGGGTGCTGAATCTGACATGAATAGATTTTGAAGAAGTACTATGGGATAAATATAATTTAATCTGCATGCCCTTGAACTTTTTTATCATCGGGGTAAGATGTCTGTTTTCCAAAATTAGAAGGAATCCACAATCATTTAGTATTCATGTGTTCCTCTTGGGCTTCTTGACCAAGTCATCTTGGATTTTTACAATAACCGTGTTGAGAAGGTTTTCTTTCGCAACCGGAATTACTGAAAGATGAAAAGGAAGGGACAGAAAATGCTGTCGGGCCTCCCCCAGTTTCCACCTATAAAATCACAGACCACAACACTTTTTTAATTTAGTGACTCTTTAACAAAATGGAAGGAATGCCCCCTACTATCAACCGAAGTGACAGTAGGGATAGTTTCAGCTGGGTGTGTGGGGACATGTTAGAGTAAGGAATTATTCTGGTGAAAATTTTAATTATTCTTCTAATGTAGACCGGTTAGCAAGTGAAATCAAATTGCACTGGTTTAATAAGGATTATTCTGCCATTCTACGCAAATAGTGAATCATGGTTCTGTAAGAGTTTATTTAGACTTTCAAATTGTGGTACCTTTATAGTTGGTTAATTCATCAGTGTCAACTGAATTTATCCTTTTATTATGCAACCCAAATACAACTTCTGATTTCTTTATTTAATTGTTCAGCACATATTCTGAGTTGAGCTCCTCAGCAAAGGAAGATAACCCGCAGTCTGCTGTTGAGCAATTCTTGGCGCTGCACGCAAGTTTGAAGAATGTTCGTCTTGTTGGCGAGTCTTTATCCAAGACCATGTCAGCTGATTCAGCATCAGATCATGAAGAAAACCCATCCGAAGAAGAACTTAAGGTTGTGTCACAAAAACGTAAACAGGCAGCTCTATGGGTCAATGCTGCATTGGCTACCAATCTGTCATCCTTCTCGGTGTATACCAAAAAAGCAACTTCAAGTCCAAGTGCCACTTCAGCTGCCTCGCCAAGCCCAAAGTCTATGGCTGGAAATCTACCTATGCTAGTCCTTGACAACTCAACCAAAAATGCACCTGCAAAAAACCAAGCCAAACCCCGGTCAACAGTCAGTTCTAAGATTCAGTCATCAGGTTCTCAACGGCGCTTAACGGATGGGGTAGCTGCTAATCAGAAGCCAAAATCTCCACCTCCAGCGGATTGGGTCAGAGGAGACGGTCTTGAAGAGACCGTGGACTTGGCCGAGATGTTAAGAATGGCATCCCAAGACTGGTTCTTAGGATTTGTAGAAAGGTTCTTGGATGCTGATGTGGATGCCTCAGCTTTATCAGATAATGGTCAAATAGCCGGCATGTTATCCCAGCTGAAGAGTGTGAATGACTGGTTGGATGAGATTGGATCTAACAAGGATGATGAAAGTCCCGAAATCGATTCTGAGACCATCGATAGGATAAGAAAAAAGATCTACGAATATCTTCTCACTCATGTGGAATCTGCTGCTGCAGCTCTTGGTGGTGGATCACAAGTGTCACCTACAATAGAAACCAAAACAAGAAGATGATTTATTTTGATTGCATAATGCATAATACTAGCAACTCACCTTTCATATGAGAAGCATGTTCCAGTAGCACCTTCAACCGCCAAGTGGTTAAAAGAGCTGAGAAGTTTTAGGATGTATATAGATTCTAAAGGTTGTCGAGGTAGAGTAGTTACTATATATATTGTGCAGACAGGGAAGTTACATGATGTTCAAGATTTCCTTTCTTCTTTACCTGGAAATTTTTTCTCATAAATTATAAATAGCTTAACATTTTCAGTATACACTGATGCGTTCTGGAGAAAAGGGAAGATAGTCTTTTTTCCTTACCTTAGATTTGTGACATTAGGCATAAACCTGTTATTGAAATTAACTTTATTGTTCATTATAACATTATGCATCCTTATGGAATCAGTTGAAGTAGAAAGCTGTGGACTTGTTGGCATTTTGGAAATCAGCTTTTGTTAACAAGTTTGTTTTCGTATAATCTACTAGTTTTATGGTTTACTTGTTATCCCAAAGTTTCCCAACATATGGAGTACTCGGGTTGGTTAAACAAGTATAGCAATTATGTGTTTGACTTGCTTAGTCTGTTTAATGTCATTACCTCTTATAAAGTTGCAACTTGCTTGGGATTGAGGCGTAATAGTTGTTGTAGTATTACTGACAAAAGACGATAAAACGAGACATTGGAATAGCAGATAATACATTTTTTGAAGGAAAAAAAACACTTTTATCCAAGATTAAGGTGACCACACATAAAATAAGATTGAGAAGTTCCTAAATGGCTTCTCAGTGGTAGTAGGCAAATACAACATATGCATCTATATATATGGCAGTAATATTGTTGGAAACTGCAGGATGATTGGCCTGACCCAAGCAGTATCTGGTTAAACTCTTGTTGATAAGCGAGTGCAAGATTTTTCAATGGGAACTGGAGGGTCTGAGAAAGAGCCATTGAGAATGGAGTTGGCTAACCAGACATTGGCAGCATCTGTGTAATGTATTCCATCCCAACTAATGTACTTTGTAGGATCACTACATGCCTTCCCATACTCTGTTCCATTCACTACTGTTGTCTGTCCACATGCAACTTCATATCCATTGTTGTACCAACCACAGCAGAATTTCATTGGATCTCCAAAACCTGCTTGTCCATCAAAAATATTACTACTACTTAATTTACTAGCGATACCTTTTCAGACTTTAAGTTTTATGCACTGACAGTCTAAATAAAACTATTACTACAAAATCAGCTCATTTGAAGGGGAGCCTTGGCGTAATTGGTATAGTTGCTGCTATGTGACCAGGTGGTCATAGGTTCGAGCCGTAGAAATAGCCTCAGGGTAAAGTTACATACAATAGACCCTTATGGTTCGGTCAGCTCATAGCGGGAGCTTAGTGCTCCGGGCTGCCCTTTACACAATCAGCTCATTTATAAAGTAACTAAAGTTAAAAATATTATAGTACCTTGTTTCTTGGCAGTGCTAATTAGTTTATACTTAGCTGAATAAATGTCAACATAAGTAAATGCAGCACGAGTGAGCTCCTTTCTTAAGTGTGATATTCTGTCTTTGAGCTGCTTGTTTAATTCTCGAGCCACCTCGTTTTGGCTCTCTATACATCCAGTGGCGTCCATGCCTTGAGGCTTCAATGGGTAAGATATCATACTATAAGGCAAACATCCAATAGGTCCAGTATTATGGATCCAGAAATTCCGAGCCCCTTCAGTGTAAAGTTGCTGCACAAATTATGTGTATACACATACATATATATAAGTGTCGACGGGAAGAAGAAAAATCCAAAAATCAAAAAAAACAAATGCGTATGTCTCCTAAACATTGACGGGTCCAGAATTTAAATTTGATGTGTTCAAATCTTTAATTTCTTCTTATACAATCCATTAAAAATGGCCGTCAAATGCACTAAGCTCCCGCTATTTGCGGAGTCCAGGTAAGGACCGGACTACAAGGGTCTATCGGCAACAACTTTACCAGTTACGCCAAGGTTCCCTACTATTATAGATTTCATTGCACTTTTGAAATTATGTGTCATAATTTAATATACTTTATAACTAAATTTTTTATTAGTTTTCCACGTATAATTATGTTCCATGTGAAAATTAGGTGCAGTAAAGTTGGTTGAACAACAGAATCGTCAGGAGACGTTCCAGTAATGAAAGACGTAATTTTAGGAGTGGATTCGGGAAAAAAAGACACTGTTTACTTGATGCAAATTTAAGGGGGGGGGGGGGATCAAACAATCTTTCAGAGGCTGCATTGATGAGATGGTAAGAAAAATAAGGGTTTATTTACGCACACTTACCAAGAAAAGATTGTAAGAAAAATCAAGTAGAAGAAAAAAAAAACAAAAAAATGACCGTACATGAATGGCTTGAGTTAAGTTGCCTAAGATTTGTGGAATAGATGCTCGGATTTGTGCTTCGTGGGAATGTTGAAAACCATAGGAAAGGTCATTCTGTCCAATGTCAAATATGTAGAGTGCCTTTGAAAAATCATCAGGCTTAGGAATATTCACTTTTGACGAAGACAACTTGGAGTTTGTAACTGCATGAATATGATATGATCAATAGCCATTAAATCTTATGTATATTTATATTATATGTAAAAAAAAAATAAAGAAAATTAGGGAAAGGAGAACTCACTTGTTAAATCACTGAGCAAAATAGTACGTTTCTTGAATTGTAGAAACTGAGAAATCTGAATACCAAGGTAAAAAGGACTGTAACCACCAGGCAAGATGGATGAACCAACAGTTGCAAAATTAGCACCATTTCTAAAATCTGCACCAATTGAATCTAAATACGCACTCAAGTACTGTAAATCCAACCTGTCCGCTGTAAAGGAAAAAACAACCACAAATTTAAGCTTTATATATATTTATATGTACTGATAGTATAAAGATTTCTTACCTATGAGGTCGATGATGAGACGACCGTCGCATACCCTTCCAAAAGGTTTGTTAAAGAAAGTCTCACCATTGGGTGGCTGCACCTCATGAAAAGCTGCTGATTTTCCACCTGTGTCCGAATTCGAATCGCCAAAGTTATATATGCTTGGAAATCCACACTCTTTTTCTTTATTAATTTCTCCAAAAACCAATCTCAAGTATAATATCCCACTTAACACTATTATTACTACTACTTTCATGATTCTTGGTCTTAGGATTTTGGAATAAACTCCATTCTCCTCAACTTTATATATATAGTGAACACAAACTCTCTCTTGACCACTACGTTAATTAATTACAGAATGCTCGAGCCAATTTGGCTTCTTTTCATGAATTTATTACATACAATCTCTAGGCTCTTTTATTTCTATCATTATATTTGGATTCTTTCCATCTTTCACTCTGTTAATGAATGTTCATTCTCCTTTATCTTGACAGACATGTATCACATTTACATTTTTTATGAAATTTCCAAAAGTACATGCCAACATAAAAGGAATTTTTAACCTATAGTTAAATGTAACAATCTAAGGGTGTGTTTGGTACGAAGGAAAATTCAAAACTCCTTCTCAATCTTCCCCACCCTCCTCAACCCACCCCACCCCCTATCCAAAAAGGCTTTTTTTTCCTTTCAAATTTATGTTTTTCCATTACCATCCACCCTACTATCCCTCCACCCCACCCCACCTAACCCCC
>MU752849.1:44117-69732 GCA_026770625.1 Nicotiana glauca | reverse complement strand
CCCCCCCCTCCTGAAAATTTTTTTTTTAAATATATTTTTCAGTTTTAATTTTTTATTTATCAGTTTAAATGTTCAAAATTTTACAAGTTCCAAAATTATGAGCTCGAACGTTTTTGTGTTTGGAAGTTTATGAGTTTAGAAATTATAAAATTTACGGGTTCGAAATTCTGCTTTTTGAAAGTTTAGCGGTTCAAAAGCTTATGAAATTTGTGGATTCGAAAGTTTATGACTTCATGTTTTTATATCTAAATTATTTATGAATACTCTTGAAAAGTCATTTTCCTTAATTTACGTACCAAACACCGAAAATGAATAAGATTACTATTTGTTTTCCAAGAAAATATTTTTCACGAAAAATATTTTCCGTTATACCAAACACACCCTAAGTGTAGGTGCATTGATACGTTTTATATTTAACGTTTCTCTACTGTGGTGATTATTACAATAATTAATCCCATCAAAACTTACAATTAATGATTTTCAAAGATGATGAACTACAATTTATAGAGAATGTTTAGTATAAGTTAAACAATTTGAACGCGAAAAAAAAAGACTATCCCAAAGTTGGAATTTTTTTCACCATTTTTAAATTGGAAATTGATACAATCATGACCATTAATTGGATGACCATAAAAGAAGAAGAACGCTTGACAAAGAAAGGTCAATTGTAGCGAAAATTTTCTTTCTTCTCCTAAAGTTGAATTGCTCTTTGTTGGGCTTGCAGAGAGCTAGTAATAGTCATTTTGAATATATTTATAGGTTATATACATCTAAAATTAATATTTTAATTATATATACAATATAATTTTTCATAATATTTCGACGAAAGATCACCCTTAGCAGAAGATGACTTCGTCTTGCGGCATAAAAGGAATTTTGTACCTATATACAAATGTAACATTGTAAGTGTATGTGCATTTGTTACGTTTTATATTTATCGTTTTTTTTTGTGGAATATGGTGATTAATTACGATAATGAAGCTTATGCATAACTCCTTACTATTTGTTTAGAACAATAAAATACAACACAGTAATGGAGAAGGATACCTTAGATGAGTTTATCCAGTAAACAGTATGTCGTTAGGGGTGTATATAGGTCGGGCTGGTTCGAATTTTCAATTATTAAATCATTAACCAATTGTGTCGGGTTATTAAATCTAAAGACCAAACCATACTAATAAAACTCGGATTTTTCGCTCTCGGTTTTCCCGGATTTTCTCAGATTTTCGGGTTATTCGGGGTTGTTTCCCGGGTAAAATCTTCGTAGAACAAAATATATAAATTGTGCTCAAAATATTTCTTTAATCCTAATATGAGATGTCTCATGGTATTATCCTAAAATATTCAACAATAAAGAGAATAAAATTATGTAATATAAATAGTGCTAATTAAAAGCCATAATAAAATAAACATAATCTAAAAGTACTAACTAATAAGGGAATATTAATTATATGACTAAACGCTAAAGAAAAAATAAAAATATGT
Source organism: Nicotiana glauca (assembly GCA_026770625.1). Taxonomy (NCBI): domain Eukaryota; kingdom Viridiplantae; phylum Streptophyta; class Magnoliopsida; order Solanales; family Solanaceae; genus Nicotiana; species Nicotiana glauca. The sequence goes on along the minus strand of MU752849.1, from coordinate 68,247 downwards.
TATACATTTTTATCTAAATTATTCCAAAACAAAAAATAGATACATTCCCGTTCGCAATATTGAAATGAATGTCTTTTGTTAGTGTTAGTATTAATTTGATTTTGGTTTGGGTTTTTATTAGCATTATTTAATTTACTAATGTTAATGGTTATAAAGTATATTGGAACATTTAAAAGTTCTAAGTCCAACGTTGAAATAATACCTTAAAAGATAAAATTATAAATTTTTTAAGAAATATTTATAAATTACATCACAATAAATATATTTATATATTAAATATATCTAAAAAAATTATATATGTAATGTCGGGTTGATTTGGTTTCGGTTTGACTTTCTTTAGTTAAAACCAAACAAAACCAAACCAATTATGGTCGAGTTTTTTTTCCAACACCAAACCATAATCGAGTTTTTTTCTCGGTTTGACTCGAATTATTAGGTTGGTACGGTTTGTCGGTTTTCTTTGTATACCCCTATCTGTCATATATAATTCCATGATGAATCCTATTAAATGTCCAAATAATTATTCTCAAAGATGATTAACTGCAGTTTACAGAGGATGTTACTGGACCTTTTTTGGCTTGTTAGTATTAGTTAAACGATTTGAACCTGAAAAATTAACTATCCCAAAATTGGAATTTTTTGCACAATTTTCTGTTTACTCTTAAAATGGATAATAATTAAATTTATACACGGTTTTAAAAATATGTGAATAGATTCAACATAAATAATCAAAGATATTAGATAGACGAATGGAAGACAAAATAAATAATCAAACCAGTTGTAATGTTACGGCCCAGCTTGAACTTGGGTTGAACAATAGTTTCTGCCCTCAGTCGAACCCTTGGTTCGGAACCAATTTCGAATGGAGAAGAAACAGTAAAGTACGAACTTTGCAATAGCTAAAAGGAGAAAATGAATTCGTATACTTGGTTTGCATGTTACAATGTATCATATTAAAGAAAAACTTTCCCTTTACATAGTAGGAGAGTTTCATCCCTAGTACAATTCTAAAAAAGGTAAAAATTCTCCTTTCTCGTTATTTAGCGATTCATAATCGACATCGGGCGAGATCTGCATTGTGATATCCGGTTGGGTACGGATATCACGACCCTCTGTTAGTCGCGCACAATCATTTACCATACAGTCCGAGGTCTTAGAGCTCGTTCTGGGTCCGTGGAGTGTTGCTTCTTCATGCCTAACGATGAGCACAACGTTCACCTTTTATAGGCCTCGATACGAAAGGCTCCCAGCCTCGATTTCAACCTCGTATGTCCGTACCCCTCTACCATCTTCTTCTTTAGGAAATCAGGTAAGCATTATCTCCGATTTTATTCGTATTCAAATAGTCCTCTCATTTCTCTGAGAGTAGGTTTGCCGGAACGGTGCGAAATGAATAGCTAAACCCCAGTTTCTTCCCTCGTACGTTATAACTGAGATGACAGGTGAATCGAAATGTCCCATCAGCTGCATTGTTCTGACTTCAGACACATGTCAATCATCGGCTAGCTGTCTTCGAATGTGAAACGTCGCGCTTCGATTGTATTTTTCCGTATAAAAGCATCAAACCTTTTCAAATCTTCATACCCTTCTCATTGAACCTTCATATCTTCATCTCAGACCTTTAAACCTTTATATTTTATTTGAAATTTCCAACCCAGATCTTCATACTTCATACTCTTTCTTCATATCTTTATATTTTTCCTTCAAATCTTCATATTCTCCTTCAAGTCTTCATATTTTCCCAGATTATGATGGCTAAAACTTCCAAGTTCGTACCGCAACAAGCGCCTCCCTCGTCTTCCCATCTAGCCACGGGCACTGAGGTGGGGCCCCTGAGGTGGCTCACGAGCCTCCTATGAATAGATTTATACCCGGGGTTTGTCCCATCGGGAATGATTTTAAGGTTGAGAAGGACTCTACTCAACAAGACCGAGGCGAGGGAGCATGGAGATACATATTCTCCATTACTAAAAATACCATTCCCATAGTCAAAGAGGACTCTAAATGGGAAGCTAAAGAATTGGTCGTCCCTAGGCCTAATGACGATATTAATACTCATGTGGAGGGGTATTTAAGTTTTTATACTTACCTCTTCCGATAGGAGCTGATCTAGCTCGTTCGCAGGGCAAGCAAGGTCCTCTTCTCAAGCATCGTCGATGATCGAGATCAAGGCTGGAAGGGAAAGTTTTTTCGGGTGAAAACCTAAGACCTAATCCCTCTCGCGTTCCTACTATTTCTCGAGAAGTGGAGCACATCTCGTATGTGTCGTCTTCCTTAAGTATTAATTTCTTTTCATTCTTCCTCTCATTGCTTGTATTACAGTCGTGCAGTTGTTGCTCGAGCCTAATGCGATCCCCCGGTTCAAGGAGTGATCGAAGAGATTTGTAAGCAGCTGCCATACTTCGAGCAAACATGGCACAAACTTTTGAAGGTCAAATGGGAGTCCCGCTCTCATGGTGAGGTTGTTCCCTATATAGTTACCATTATGTCCCTAACTTGCAGAATGCTAACCTTTTCTTTTCTTTTCTTTTATAGGTCTGCCTAAGACCACCGAACTTAGGCTACTGGACGAGGATGAGGATACACCCTTACCCGTCGAGCCCTCCGTTTTGGGACAGCCTGAGACTGCCGCAGAGGAGGAGAAAAAGAGGGAAAAAAAGTCCTCGAGTTCCCCGGATCCCAAGGCGAAGCAAAAAGGGTGGCCACCCGGGTTCGGAATCCCAAAAATAATACTAAGTCCAAGGTACCGGGCCCTGACTTCCTCTACTGGTTCAGGGATGAGCTCGAAGAAGATGAAATCTTTGTTACCCATGGATCTACCCCTACTGGGGAGTAGGCAACTACTGAGAAAAGGGGCTACGAGGTTGATCCCCTTCAGACTTTGGAGGCCGAGGGGGAGATGAAGTTTGCGACCTCCCAAGAAGTCATCCCTATTTTGAAGGAGGCGACTAGTGTGATCGATATTATTGAGACTCCCTCCTATACCGATTCTATGCTCGAAGAGGCCCAAGCGGGCATGGAAAAGTCGAGTAAGGGAGTACATGGTTCAGATGACCCCCTCAACTCCTTTTTCGATGGCATGGACATGTCCATATTGGAGGATTTTTTTGATCTGGGTCATCTGGAGATCCCGAAGAAGGATGTGCCCTTGAGAGCTGGCAGGTCGAGTTCGAGCCCAAGATTGGTGAAGCAATTTTCCGCGTCGAGTGTAGACCCCGAGCACAAGAGAACGTTTGTTCTCACTTTGTCTCGGAGGATTACTGGGCCCTGTCTGCTCTAGTAGGCATAGCTAACTACCTCGGATGCCTGGTGACCGAGGAGGACCAAGCAAAGATGAACGAGGTGGGCACATCAAGTCTCTTCAAATATGTACAACATGCGCTGAACCGCGTAATGCGCTAACACTTTCGTACCCCTTCATGAATCCCACTTAGGTTTTCCTTTGATGTCTCTTACTAATTTCACTATTTTACAGGCTTCAATGCTTCACCATGAGAGTTTTCTCCGCTACCGCTTGGAAATCAGCCCGTTCGAGTTCGAACTTAAAGATCAGGTCTGAAAGAAGGACATGTACCCCAGGACTTTTAGAGAGCAATAGGACGAGGCCCTTAAAGACCTCATAATTCTCCAGGCCGACTGGAAAAAGCTCAAAAGAAAGCCTCGACCCTGAAACGGGAATACGCCAACCTGGTTGAGAAGGTAAAGGTCTTTGAAGCTAAACACGAACAACTAGTCGTGGTGACTAACAACATAACTTCGTAGGTCCAACAGAAGATACACATGATTGTCCAGTTCCGGACTGAGATTAACGAGATCAAGGCCCAAACTAAAGTATGGAAGGGCAGGATGGACTGGCTGGCCTCGGAGAAGGAAATTGCAAAGGCCGAGTTGGCATCGATTGAAAACCAACTTTGGGTGGCGAAGGACAAAGCCGACAAGTGGTTTAGTTTGAACAACGATCTCTGGGTGCAACTGAGCTCGACTGTCATGGAACGAGATGCCCTTAGAAGAGAATACACGGCACTAGGGGTCAAATTGGAACAACCTCTGCTGATGCCGAGGAAATGGTATCTCAATACAAGGCCAATGTGGAGGCAGTCGAGACCCGCTTAAAAACAAATACTGAATACATAAAGTGATTGTCCCAGAGAGAGATCCACGCCCAAGGCTTCGAACTATCAGCCGAGATCAAAGAAGCCAAGAGGCTCGAGGCCGAGGCAAAGGAGCGCTACGAGCCCGAAGGTGCCGAAGTCTCTAAGGGATCTTAAGGATCCTACGGTTCTGGTGACGAGCAAGGCCCCGGTGACGACCAGGCGTAGATGCCTTAGGACTTTTTTAGTTTTTTGTTTTTTCTTATGTATTTTTTCAGTTTTTGTTCTGAGGCCGTTTGGTCAGGCCTTTGTAAATTATTTTGGAATATATGAAATTTTTCCTTTTCGGTAATAACATGTTTTTATTTTTCCATCATCTTTTTGTAATTTCTATTTGTGTATTGTTTTAGATGCCTTAGTATAGAATCAAGTGTAGTGCTGTGGCATTCATTTTTGGGAGGTTCGAAGCTCGACTTTGATACAACTTTGTTTTCTTGTGGCTTCGAGCTCTTAGTGAGACCGGGGGGTTTCGAGATGCTTAAGTGTTTCTAGACGATGTTTTTGCCGAGGATAACTTTTTAGTAGGTTTCGAACTTTTGTAAAGGCCTTACTTTCTGATTTCGAACTTCGAACATCTTCGAGCTATTTTTAGGGTGGCCGTAGCTTTTTATATTTGGGCACCAATAATAGGTTTGATACCTCGGGGATTCGACATCCCAGGCTACCCGAGCTTTTATGGGGCGATAGTCCCCGAATAGGGGTAGCCCGTAGGCTCGATAGTCCCCGAGTAGGGGTAGTCCGTAAGCTTTTTGGATCCAGGATAAAAAAATACGTAATGATAAAGTGCAAGGGAAGCAAAAATTTCTTTCATTTCTTGGTATGCAAGGTACATGATTGAAAGCGGATAAAAACTTGTGTTATGGCTAGAGCGGACTATGTGGGCATGATTCATATGACCATTTGGCCCTTACAATGAATCCTAACCGCCAAGCCTCAGCTTTTAACACATTAAGTTTTCTTCTTCCCCTGATAAAGACCTTAATCCGAGGGTGATGACCCCCAATTTTCGAGATCGAACTCGTGAGGGCTCGGATAATGTTGACGAAATGAAAATGCTCATCGACTCCAATTTGAAACTGGTCTTCAAATATAAGTTAGCACATTTTACTATTGCCTCGTTAAAAACCTTGTTGAAAACCCCATTTTTGGACAAAATCGGTTCAAGGGAAAAAGAGTGCAACGCATGCTTTCATACCTAATAGCCACATCCGTCTTTGGCCGTTTACCTGCATATGTTAGTCCAATTTATAACATGATGAAAAAGTAATTGAGTTCGTACCTAGCAGTAGTACCGCTTTAAGTGTGCTACATTATAGTTTCTCGGCAGTTGTACGCATTTTTTGCTTCGAGTTTATACGAGCCTTTGCTGGTTTTTTCAATAACCTGATGTGGTCCTTCCCATTTGGTCCCAGCTTCCCTTCTTGGTGTGTAATGTTACTTTACTCAAGAAAGTCCCCGACTTGAAAGTATCAGAGGTTGGCTCTTCGGTTGTTGTTGTACCTTTCTATTCGCTATTTCTGGGTGACCAACCGGACTGGGGCAGCCTCCCACATTTCATCCAATAGTTCAAGGCTCGTGATCATGGCCTCGACACTTGACTCTTCTGTCGCATATTGGAACCTAATGCTCCATTATCCCACTTTGATCGGTATTAAGACTTCAGCTCTATAGATCAACAAAAATAGGGCGGCCCCGATACTAAAATTTGAGGTCGTACAGTATGCCCACAGGACTTGGGGTAAGATTTCCTTCCATTTCCCTTTCACATCGGTCAGCGTCTTTTTCAGGTTTTAAAGTATGGTCTTGTTTGTTGATTCTACCAGCCCTTTCCCACCATGGTGGTAAGGTGTTGATAGTATCTATTTGATATTGTGATCTTCGAAAAATTTATTTATCTTGCTGCGTAGAATTGTATTCTATATCGCAAAAGACTTTGGCTGGTATCCCAAATCGACATATTATGTGGTCTCAGATGAATTAATGACTTCTGTCTCCCGGACCTTTTCGAATGCTTGAGCTTTGACCCATTTGGAAAAATAATAATCATGAATAGTATGAATTGAGCTTTACCATATTTCCATGGTAGGGTACCGACAATGTCCATCCCCCACTTCATAAATAGCCATGGGGACAAAATTGAGTAGAGCATTTCTCTCAGTAGGTGGATCATCGGGGCATGTCTTTGGCAGTCGTAACATTTTGGTACAATTTTTTTCGCATCTTTCTCCATTTTGGTCTAGTAATAGCCAGCCCTGATTAATTTCCGAACCAAAGATTCTGCCCTCGAATGGTTCCCACATGTGCCCTCATGAACTTCTCTCAAGGAGTATTCAGCATTTCCCAATCCCAAGAATCTAGCTAGCAGGCCATCGAAGGTTCTTCTAAATAATGCCCCCTCGACCAAGTTAAAAGCCTTGGTACACAAGGCTCTCGATTCTTTGGGATCCGAGGACAATTTTTCAGTCTTCGAGTAGTCTATGCACTTACTCCTCCAATCCCAAGTTAAACTCGTTGAGTTTACTTTGGCGTGGCCTTTTTCTATCACATACTTCATGAGTTGCACTACTGTTCCCGAACTGAATTCATCGGCATCGGCTGATGACCCCAAGTTAGCCAGATCATCGACCTCGCTATTATGATCTCGGGGTACGTGTTGTAGGGTCGATTCCCTAAATTGATGTAGTGTTACCCGTAATTTGTACCTTCGCACCCGTTCCTCTTTTACTTCGAACATCCTGCCAACTTGATTTGCCACAAGAAGGGAGTCACACTTATCTTCAATCAACTCGGCCTTGAGGCTTTTATCCAATTTAAGCACTACAATTATGACCTCATACTCGTCCTCATTGTTAGTATATTTCACAATTCTAATAGACTGCCTAACTACATTCTCATGGGCGGTTTTAATATGATATTGAGCCAAGACCCCTTTGCGTTCGATGCACAATTCATAAAAAGAGTCCAAATTCCTGAGGTAGTCCTCGAGGTTAATAGTAATTCCCTTTCAACTTCGGTTAGTAAGGCTCGCGTTAAGCCGGATACGAAGTCTGTCAAAATTTGAGATTTTTTGGCAGTTCGGGGTCGATACTCGATATCGTACTCACTGATTTTGATGGCCTATTTAGCTAACCTACCCGAGAGCTCGGGCTTGTACATGATGTTCCTCAGTGGGTAAGAGGTTACGACATATATGAGGTGGCACTGAAAATACGACTTTAGCTTTCTAGATGGGCTTAGCAAAACGAGTGCCAATTTTTCTAGGTGAGGATACCTTGTTTCGGCCTCGCCTAGAGTTCTACTAACATAGTAAATAGGAAATTGCTGTCGCATCCCCTTTTTCCTCGTGGAATTCGGGATTCGGCATGTCTTTGGGACAACTCCTTTCCTTTTGGCAATTGGGTATGGAATTTGAAGAGTTGCTACCTAACGGATTTAAGGTGCGTTAGGGCACCTAAAGCAAATAACTCATAAACTAGTTTGCATAACCAAAGATTGGGTAAGGGCACGAAATAACCTTGAGGGGAAGGTATTAGGCAACCCTCGAGGTCCACAACGGTGGGTCATAGTCAAAAATGAATTAGGTGAATTAGTATTATAAGCAAACAAAGCAATTTAGACAAATAGATATTATGTTTAAAACAAGGAATAAAAGGGGTCCTAGATTTTTTTAGCCTATAGGATCACTTATGTGCAATACTTGGTAATCGTCCACAAGTTGGGGTGTTACACATAGCATTAGTGCACAGGTCATCATATCCTTTACTACCCGGTTACCTCCCCTCCCCAATTATTGTTACCTAAGCGCTCTAATAGTATCCAGTACGTGCCTTATGTGTGAATTACCCATCCTTTGCGTATGGACCTGGAGGTGTTTAGGACCTCTATTTAAGGAAGTTCTAAACTCGCCTATGTTGTTTAAAAAGGAGAAAACTAAGCAACAAAACAAAATTCAGATAGGACTATCACATAAAGATGCAATTAAAGGCTCATATTTACCTTCACAAATAGATAAACAATTGCACGCCTCAAACAAACAGTTTTAAACGATTTAAAAGTCCTATAGTAGGATATCTAGATGAGCACAACATATGCAACAGTTTATTAAAACGGGACAGTAAATACCTAATCAGTTTGCCTACTAATTTTATTACATCTTGAATCTGGGCAGTTTCAAGCAGCAGGAAAATAACAGTTTAAACCCAGAACTCAATCAACCTACAAGATTTCCTAAATGATAACCGGGCAGGATTTTTATAAACCGGGTGTCTAAGATGTAAACTGATTACTGATTTTAGCGGCTGATTTTATCTTAAACCTTATAGGCATGATTTTTAAGTGCAAAAGCTGATTCAAAAAAACCTGATAGACATGGCATCTAAATGCAGAAATGATTTCAATCTTATTGGCATGGTTTCTAGAATGCAGAACTGGTTTTACAACCTTTAGTCATGGTATCTAAATGAAGAATTCTTATTGATATGATATCTAAGTGACGAAGTGATTTAAAGCCTTATGGGCATGATTTTGAAAATGCGAAACTGGTTTTGAAATTTTGCAGGCAAGTACTTAAATGCAGAAAATTAACTTGATAGTCTTATAGACATGGTATCTAAATGCAGGAACTGAGTTAAAACCTTATTTGCATGAATGACTAAGTGCCATGACTGATTTCTATATGTGTTTCCTATAGGCATGATTTCTAGGCGAGTAAAGCATCTATCAATTGTCAAGCGGACTTAACAAGGAAATTCCTAGAAACATGAATCCTAATGCACACACGAAGGTTTCGAAGACATGATTATCGATGCAAAATTGAGAAACAATTTAGAAGCAGGTTTTCTAATGATGTGAAGGATGAAAATTTATGATTTAAGGAATTAGATGAGTCCTATAGATATGGTTTCTAATGCATATAAGTAAACTAACATCGCAACAACCTATAGGTATGATTTCTATCCATTCCCAACAAAATATATATAAGAATCCCTCCTTGTTTTACTAATAAACCCAATATCTGTTTTACAAGGAATTTTTATTACAAACCAAATATAAATGAATTACAAAATGAAACTGTTGTACTATAGGGAGCATAGATAGGCCCAAAAGTAATCCTGGAATTCAGGCCTTCAACCAAGTCTGAAACATGCCAATATTCTCATAGTACACCCAATGGTCTTCTGGTGTGTCAAAGTTCCCAAGGGCCTCAAGGACCCCGGGGTAATGCTCACACCAGAAAACTTTTAAAGAAATATTTTCGTGAGCAAGTTTTGGAGAGCCAGCCCGAGTGTGTCAAAGTTCAAAGGAGTCTCATGGGCTCCTAGGCAGTGCTCACACTGGAGGGGCAGTATCCTAGATGTTCTAAGAGTAGGAGTTGAAAACAGTTTAGATTTTCTGGGGTAAATAGGAACAAACAGAGTCATTTCAACACTTGGGATTCAAACAAAGATTCCAGCAATCAAATAGTAGACAGAAACAAGATCACAATCACTTCAAGGAAAGTTTCACATTGCCTATATTCAACTTAGTACATTAATTACTACTAGATGGGCATATGGACATGTATTAAACAAAGAACATCAGGCTAGGGTTAGATTACCATTCAGACAATCATGTAGAAAGGTAGCAGAAGTTAGAAGCATAGAAAACATGAACTAATCAAGAACTGCTAGGGGTGAATATTTGAAACTGGACAGAAAGCATGCTAATTGAGAAAAAAAGTAGACATGGGTCTAATTACATAGAAACAAATATGTAGACATGCTGAAAATAGGAAACACATAGGCCCAATTAAATAGAAGTGGACATGCTAATTAGATAGAAGTATGCATGCTAATAACAGGGAGCACACAGATTTAATCACATAAAAGTAGTCATGCTGAAAACGTAAAACACACATGTTTAATCACATAAGAGTGGACATACTGAAGAAACATGAAGCACACATGTTTAACTACATAGAAGTTTGAATGATAGAAGAAGTGGAGACATACCAGTTAAGATATAGCAAGAGGAAAGTAAACTAAACAGGATCCAAGGGTCTAGCCTTGGCTTTCAACCGGCTAGACAGTGCAACAAACAAAGAGTAGGAAGATTGTGATGGAGTATAAGAGCAAGAACTTTGTGTGTTTCTCTATGTATGTGTGTGTGTCTGTTTAGAAACAGAGTGAGGCTTATATAACATTGCGTAGATTAAAGTAAATAAGGTAAAGAAGGTTAAAAGTTTACAAATAAGACAAAGAGAATAATTAGTCAGTCAATTAGGCTTAACAGGTCCAATCAATATGCAGAATTATGCGGTTATGTTCAAAATTAACTCAGAATTGAGGTTTAAATAAGGTAAGTGATAGGTCTGATAGCCAATTAGAGTCAGAACACTAATAATCCGGCAAGTAACAGGGAAATTAGTCACACAAATAAGGTAACACAAGTAAATATAGACCAATCTAGGGTTGGTAAGACAATCAACCCATAAATTAAGCTTAATAGGAACAATTAAGGCAAGTAGTGCTAATTAGGAGTCCCAAAATAAGGAAAGTAGACAAAATTACAGGAAGTAATCACCTCAGTAAAACAAAGCAATTTCGAATCCTAGACAATTTAGATAATTAATCAATTACTCATGAATAACGGGCAAATATTAAAGCGATCCATGAAGTAATCAAACAAGCTAAAGACTGGAATGTAGTCATGGAAGAATCAGTAAAAATGGATAATCAAATACATAGGAATTCTTTAGAAAAGTTTTGCATAAACAGAACGAAGTGAAACCCTAGTTCTTAAGAATATTAGGATCGATTAACAATAAGGAAAATAGAAGATCTTTAAAGAAAAATGCCATAGAAACTTGAAATCATTTCAGATCTACATAGATCTGAGCATCAAATAATAAGGAAGTGAAACCCTGATCTAGAGGGATGTTAAATCGATTAATGATAAAGAGAACAAGGGATTTTAAAGAAAACTATTGGATAAACTCAAAAATCGCTCCAGACCTACAAGGATCTGAACAGATTCAAGTTGAAAAGATGAGGGTTTTTTAGAAAAGGGGACGGGGTAAAGGAGAAATCTAACCACAACCAAAAAATTAAGAATACTCACAAACATTTATGAACACAAGGGGGTTCATAAGAAAACGAAGAGCTTAGGTCAACTTTGAGTCGGATCTCTTTGAGATTCCCTTATAAACAACAAGAATCAAACAACCAGCAGAGGTAGCAGGTTAGATAGGGTAGCAAAACACCAAATAACCCCATATCTGGTCAAGGATCGAATAGGTTTAGGAGATTGTTGGGGTGACGATGCTTCTAGAGTTTGGGGTGTCTGAGAGAAAAGAGGGTATGAGAACATTTGGGGGGCAGAGGTCTCTGGAGAATGGGTAGGGTTTGGGGGGTCGTTTGGATTAAAAAAGGAAAGGGAAAACGTGGACCGTTGATCTTAGAGATCAACGACCACGATTAGAGGAGGTTTGGTTCGGGTAGGGGTTATTTAATTTGGGCTGTGGTGGATTGGGCTAATGGTTTTATTTGAATTGGGCTGCGGGGGGGAGGGGGGGGATCCGAATCTTGACACAATTAAAGGGCTATTTATTAAATACCCAATTTATTAATGAAATAATTTGTAAAAATAGTTACTTAAGTGATAAAAATGATTTTTATGCATGAAAATGATTTAAAATAATTAATTAATATTATAAAAATATAAAAAATTATTTTCTATATAGATAATGTAGTTATGCATATGTATGGGCTATTATTACAAAATCTACAATTATAGTCTTAAAAATGCAAATATAATTTTAAAAATATAATTAAGATATTTGAACACTTATATGAGTATCAATGATGAATTTAGATGATAAAATAATATGAGGGATAATTATTGAATATTTATATAATTAAAAATGCAGAAATAAATTAATTTAAGACCTTTAAAAATTATAGAAAAATTGTAAAAACACTTGTGCATATTTATAAATGCATGTACAATATTTTTGTATTTATGCATATTTAAAAATATATGAGAAAAAAATTGGGTATCAATAGATGTCCCTCTTTGCTCGAGAAGGATGAAAGAGTTTTCGGGTAAAGAAATAATGATCGATTTTGACCGAATGGGATGTTTTGAAAAATAAAAGCCAAACCCTAGTCTATGAGTTGCCTATATATACCTGGTTTTACAGGAATCGGGCCATGTGTAGTTCTAAACCCGACAGTGGAGTTGTTATAGGAATGGTAGCCAGTTTCAGCAAAGGTTCTTTTGTGAAGGGTAATGTTAGATGGAGTTATGATTGTGAGACTGGAGTGTAACAGATGTATTATAGGGAAGATATCTGAATGGTCACAGAGTAAGGTGGGTAATTGGTTATAATGATAAAGTATAAATGGTATGAGCGGAAACCGGAGCAAAGGTTGCTCCTGTTTGAAAAACAGTTACCTTCTGGATTACTTGCAAAACTTAACAATATGATGCATGCAAGTATATAGATGACTGCGAGAATTTAAACGTGATGCAAATTCCCTTTGGAACATGAAAGATTGTATTTGGACAATGCAGATGACGTCCTTAGACTATGATGTCCTGGGCCATGAATTATGAGATAGGAGATTCACAGGCCATAAAATGATGTTCTCGGACCATGAGAATGTGCCTCTGAATCATGACGCCTTTGAATAATGATGTACAGTATTGCAAGTTCCTTAGGCTATGACATGGTGTCTTCAGGCTATGAGGATGATGCCTTTGGAAAAATTGGCTATATATCAGCCCATGAAATGTAGAGACATGATACCAAAGGTGACAACAAGACAAAGCTTAGTCTTGTGCAGAGTCTTGGGGCAGAGCTTATCCCTGAGGAACGACGATAATGTAAAGTCTAGAATAGAGCAACAATTATGCGGAGGGTGACTAAGATTAATCTCATGAGAAGTCAGTGTTTAGCCTTATGCAAATATGGAGGCAAGGCTCATCCTCATGCAAGATTGGAGACAGAGCTTAGTCTCATGCACGGAGAAGGCAACCTTAGCCTTATGCAAAAATAGAGGCAAAGCTTAGCCTCATGCAAGATTGGAGACATGGCTTAGTCTCATGCAAGGGGAAGGAAATGCTTAGCATTATGAAAATATGGAGGTAGGAGAAGGCAATGTTTAGCCTTATGCAGTGAACAAGTGGCAAATAGGAGTAGAATATTTCTTAGCTGGAGATATATTTGCGTCTAGTGGCCTGATTGTTAGAAGGATAGTGACTTTGGTATGTGTATATTTGCGAATACTCCTATTATGTTCACGGTGCTTGCATCCCAAAGAAAAACTGTGATTTTTGTATGGGAAGGTTGGTTCGTGTCCTTGTCTGCTTGCTCCGCTTTGTTCTGCTTTGGTGAACCCTATTCGAGTTACCCTAGGTAACATCTGGCTGCCATAGAAATAAGGTTTTTTCGAAAAAATATGCACTTATTTGATGAAAGAGAGTTATTTTAGAAAACATAGTGGTATATAATATCACGTAAATTAGATAAACTGATGACTATAACACTTTTAGAGACATTGGGGCTTCCTTGCATTAGAATTTTGAGGGTCCTCCTCAAAATTCTGCCCAAGTTTGGTAAATGATACTTTGACCTTTTTGCGTGCGATGAAATCTGTCGGATCTGCTCCAGATTTCTGCCCCAGTTACTTAACCAATTTTTGACTTTCTAGCTTAAGATGGCGTTGGCTAGACTTGCTTCGAAATTTTGAGGGTCCTCCTCAAAATTTTGCCCCAGTTTCTGGTTTTGAGGGAAAATGAAGATTTTATTAAGATATGACCGAACCCACAGGGCTACCTACGTATCACCTCTTAAATGGAAATCATGTCAAACGTAGTTCAGTTACATCATATGAAGGAATGTAAACAATCTAAACATAGTATCTCTTGATTGTGTCTAATTTGATTGGTTTCGGCCGACCTTCTCCGTCCATTTCTGCAAGTATGAGTGATCCTCCTATTAGAACCCGGTGAACCATGTTCTACCTTGCCAATATGAGATTTTCCCTTTGGCTTCATCTTGATGCGAGAAGATCTTTTTCAGTACCAACTGTCCTGGTGCGAATTTCCTTGGTTTGACCCTTTTGTCGAAAGCTCTGGACATTCTGTTATGATAAAGCTAATCGTGACATACTGCATTTATTCTTTTCCTGTCTATAAGGGCCATTTGCTCATAATGGCTCTTTATCCATTCCATATCATTGAGTTCGGCTTCCTGTATGATTCTTAAAGAAGGAATCTCTACCTCGGCTGGAATGACAACTTCGGTACCATAAACCAGTAAATAGGGAGTTGCCCCAGTTGATGTGCGGACCGTAGTGCGGTACCCCAATAGGGCAAAGGGTAACTTCTCGTGCCATTATTTGTAGTTTTCTACCATCTTCCTTAGTATCTTCTTGATGTTCTTGTTAGCAGCTTCCACATATCCATTCATTTTAGGCATGTATGTTGTAGAGTTCTTGTGCTTGATTTCCCATCACGGTTAAAATCCATAACCAGTTGGCTTACTGTGCTCATGTTGAAGAAGAAACGGATGGAAAACCTTGGTTCCACGATATCAAAGAATATTTAGCGAGAGGAGAATATCCAAAGCAGGCAAACCATATTCAGAAACGCACTCTGCGGAGGCTATCCAATCACTTCATCCAAAACGGAGGGACTTTCTATATATGAACTCCTAATCTGGGGTTGTTAAGGTGTATTGACGCAAAGGAGGCTTTCATATTGCTCGAGGAGATACATGCCGGAACTTGTGGACTATATATGAATGGTTTTGTCCTAGCCAAGAAAATACTCAGAGTTGGATACTTTTGGATGACCATGGAAACGGATTGTATCTGGTACGTACAGAAATGCCACTAGTGTCAGATACATGCAGACATGATAAAGGTACCACCAAACGAGCTCAATGCAATAAGTGCACCTTGGCCTTTTGCCGGCTAGGGAATGGATGTCATCGGTCCGATCGAGCCCACAACGTCAAACGGGCACAGGTTCATTTTAGTGGCCATTGACTACTTCACAAAATGGGTAGAGGTTGCATCCTACAAAGCTGTAACCAAAAAAGTCGTCGCAGATTTTGTCAAGGATCGTATTATTTACCGATTCGGGGTTTTCGAGTCCATTATCACTGATAATGCTGTCAATTTCAACAGTGATCTGATGAAAGCCATGTGTGATGAAATTCTTGTCTGGATGTTGTATCATTGATTATAAGGTGGTCAATGCGTCTGCGAACTCATTTTGAATTATGGGCACATGTTCAAATTCTATCTTTGTGAACCTCTTCATTAAAACCTGCACATGATACAAGTATGGTAGTATCTTGGTGTTCTTCGTAGCCTATTCTCCTTGAAACTGATGTACCAGAAGATCCAAATCACTAATTACTATCAGCTCTTGTATATTCATATCGATGGCTAGATTGAGCCCCATGATGTAAGCATCATATTTTGCCATGTTGTTGGTGCATGGAAACCTAAGCTTTGCAGATACAAGGTAATGTTGACTTGTTTCTGATACCAAAACTGCTCTGTTGCCCACTCCTTCGAAGTTTGCATCTCCATCGAAGAACTTTCTCCATTCTCGTAAGCTTCAGCAATGTCCTCTCTTATGAATGATACTTCTTCATTAGGAAAATACGTTTTCAAGGGTTCGTATTCTCCTCCCATAGGATTTTCAGCAAGATGGTCTGCCAATGCTTGTCCTTTGACCACCTTTTGAGTTACAAAGATGATATCGAACTTGCTTAACAGTATCTTTCACTTGGCTAACTTCCCGGTTGGCATGGGCTTCTGAAAGATATACTTCTGAGGGTATATCATGGATATGAGGTATGTGGTGTAGGCACAGAAGTAATGCCTCAATTTTTGGGTTGTCCAAGTCAAAGCACAGCAAGTACGTTCCAGCAGTGAGTATCGTGCTTCATAAGGTGTGAACTTCTTACTTAAGTAGTATATGGCTTTCTCCTTTCTTCCTGTGTCATCATGTTTTCCCAAAACACATCCGAAAGCTCCATCTAATACATATAGATAGAGTAGCAAAAGTATCCTAGGTTCTGGAGGGATTAGGACTGGTGGTATGGACAGGTATTCCTTGATATTGTCAAAAGCCTTCTAACAATCTTCGGTCCAGCTCGTTTCAGCATCTTTCCTCAATATTTTAAAGATGGGCTCACATATAACTATGGATTATGCTATGAAGCGACTGATGTAGTTAGGGCATCCTAGGAAGCTCATCACATCCTTTTTGCTCTTTGGTGGTGGTAACTCTTGGATAGCCTTAACTTTGGATGGGTCAAACTCGATTCCTCAGCGGCTGACAATGAATCCCAGCAGCTTTCCTGCGGGAACCCCGAATGCACATTTTACGGGGTTTAATTTTAGATTGTACCTCCTTATCCTGTCAAAGAACTTTCTCAAAACTGCTATGTGATTTGCGACCCTCTTGGACTTGATGATGACGTTGTCAACATATACCTCTGTTTTCTTGTATATCATATCATGGAAGATAGTTGTCATGGCTCTTTGTAAGTATCCCCAGCATTCTTTAGGCCGAATGGCATCATCTTGTAGCACTATACTCCCCACAGTGTGATGAAGGCTATTTTCTCTGCATCTTCTTCATCCATCCAGATCTGGTGATAACACGCGAAGAAACCTACAAATGATTAGAGTTCATTCTTGGCGCAGTTGTCGATAAGGATGTGTATTGGCAGTGGAAATTGTCCTTGGGACTTGCTCTGTTTAAATCTCGATAGTCAACACACACCCTAACTTTCCAATCTTTCTTTGGAACTGGTACAACGTTGGCTAGCCAGGTTGGGTACTCAACTACCCTATTGATTTTCTTAGTGACTTCCTCCTTGATTTTTAGGCTCATATCTGGTTTGAACTTTCTGAGTTTCTGATTTACTGGCGGACACGTTGGATTGGCAAGCAACTTGTGAGCCACTATGGATGTGCTCAGACCGTTCATGTCATCATATGACCATGCAAAGATATCCTCATATTCATTCAGGAAACAAATGTACTCTTCCTTCTCTGACGGTGATAAGTGAATGCTTACGCAAGTTTCCTTGACAGTTTCGGCATCTCTCAAATTTATTGCTTCTGTCTCGTCCAGGTTGGACTTAGGTTTATTCTCAAAGTTCTCAACCTCCCTGACAATTTCCTCAGGTATTTCATCCTCTTCTTCTGAGTCAGTACCTTTATGTTGCGTTATCTCATTATATGTCACAGTCATCGGTTCATCAGAAAAAGTAATAATAACGCTGTAGAAAGAAAATGTGAAACATGATAATGAATAATAAATAGCAATGCCTTGATTAAAATTTTAAAATACCCAAAAACAAGTACGGCTTGATGAATCGAACAAGTATTTTGAAATAAAATGCGTCTTTAAAACAAAATTACTGAAAACATCTTAAATGCCTAGCTTGGATATAGAAATAAATTAGGCTAAATGCCAAGCTACCCAAGGACTCGGCAGGCGCGGGATGGTGTGGCAGTCCAATTCTTGAGAACAACTCCCTTCTCCACAATCTGAATGGTGAGGCCTTCTTCCTTCCCCTCCTCCTCAATTATCGCACTGCAATCCATATCCTCGTCCTCTAGGAACAAGTTCCTCAACCCAGCTAAAGCTTCTTCCTCTGCAGATCCCCATATTGTATCGGCTTGATGAAAAGTCTGACCCAGATGTGGCACTGGTTGCTCGATAGGGTAATAAGGACCACACTATGGAGGCGACCAATCATCATATTTTTGCCATGTATACTGATACCCGAGCCTGAAAGTTGTGCCATAACATTTCAGTTGTATTGGTTTAGTAATGCCGTGGAGATTCTTTCCAAGCCCTTTGTCGGGTTCATACTCGGAGCATGCTAGTATGCTTTTTATTTTCTTACTCCACCATTCATCTTTCTCAACTGCATTGACATGTTCAATGTGGTGATAAGTTTCCCCTCCTAGCCTTCTTCTATTCTCGATAATTAGGATAGTTTGATTGGTATAAATGGGATTACTTCCATCTTTGTGAATGATCACCTCCTGATGGTTCTATTCGAACTTTATAGCCTGGTGTAGTATGGAAGCCTCAGCACCAACGGCATATATCCAAGGTTGACCCAACAGAAGATTGTATGTTGCTGATATGTCAAGCACTTGGAATTCAACATCGAACCAAGTTGGCCCCATCTGCAGGCAAAGGTTAATCTCCCTAATCGTGGCCCTTCGAGACCCATCAAAGGCTTTCACGTTCATACTCCATGATCGTATCTCATGGAAATCTTTGCCCAACCTTTTCAGAGTAGTCAACGGGCAAATGTTGAGGCTTGAACCTCCATCTTTTAGGACCCTAAAAATGAATTTTTCTTCAAACTGCACCGATATATGCAGTGACTTAACCATTTAGGCGGTAATTCATCCTCGTGGAAGGTGATCTTATGACTCTCCAGCACTTGCCCTACCATGATGGCCATTTTTCCATAGGTGATATTGTTGGGCACATAAGCTTCATTTAACACCTTCATCAAAGCATTCTTATGTGCCTTTGAATTTTGTAATAGTGACAAGATGGATATCTGGGATGGGGTCTTGTTTAAATGATCGACGACGGAGTATTCCCTCGCATGTACATTCCTCCAAAGATCATTCGGTCCTGTTTCAATGACAGGTTGCTTGGTAGCAGACTCCTTGCTTTATCCTCCCAAATTTTTGGGTGTATAGATCCTTCTGGTTCTGGTCATTCCCTGTGCATCTTCAGATTCTTCCATTTTTGCTTTTCCCTTTCGCCTAGCTTCGGCAGCATAATCCCAAGGTATGGCATTGGAATTGAAAGGAGGTGTGGTTGTGACTGTCATTGTGAAATGTGTGGCCATTTCTACCTCAAATGGAACAGGTGTGGTTGCAGGTGGAGCTACCTCTACCTTAAATAGAACTGATGTGGTTACCTCAACCTCGACTGATGGGTGTATCTGCACCACAATAGGAGTGAGTGTAACTGTAGGTTTAAAGTCATCGCCTTCCCGAATAAGCCTGATTGACCCTTTAGGATCTCATTCTTCATCCGTCTCTATCACATGTACCCTATCACCGCTATGATTTGGGAGATGATTGTTGCGGACATTGGGTGCAGCTTCCTTCGCCTGTATGACCTTGTTATCAATCAATGTCTGGATCTTATCTTTCAATGTTCGACACTTATCAATGGTGTGCTCTTTCATACCGGAATGATATGCACAAGTTTTGTTTGGGTTGACCCATTGAGATGAATTCTCTATTGCCACAGCGGGAATAGTGGTGACATAACCAACAACCTTCAATATTTTGTACAGCTGGTCGATGGGTTCAGCAATGGCAGTGTATTGTCTGGGTGGTTTACGATCAAAATTAGGTCGGGGTTTCTGGTAATTTAGACAAGTTGGAGGTGAATGATAGTAGGCTGACTGGGTGTTATAAGTGTGATAGGCAGTGGCGGGTTGGGAATATCTGGGAGGTAAGGATGGGTATGTAGGTGGAGGTGTTTGGTATGTAAGTGGATATTTTGGACCCTGGGCCACCATCACTGCCCCTACTTCGTTCTTTTTTGATATACCCCCTTATTGTAATGCTTTGTTTGTGGCCTGCAGTGTCTCAAAATTTGTCACCATTCCGCTTTTGATACCCTCTTCAATCATTTATTCGAGTTTGATGATATCGGAGAACTTGTGATTCTCAATGACCATTAGCCTTTCATAATACTGTGGGTCATATGCCCTGACAAAGAACTTGTTTATCTGTTCCTCATCTAATGCTGGTCTAACCTTGGCTGCTTCCGACCTCCACCGAGTAGCATACTCACAGAAGGGCTCGGTTGGCTTCTTCTTTAGGTTCTAGATATAGAAGACATCTGGTGCATTTTCTGTGTTAAACCTGAACCGATCCATAAATTCTGATGCCATGTTCACCCAATTGGCCCACTTCTTAGGATTCTGGCTTATGTACCAGGACAGGGCATCTCTGGTAAGACTTCTCATAAAGAGCTTCATTAGTATCCTTTCATCTTTTTTGACCCCCATGAGCTTGTCACAGTAAGTTCTAAAATGAACCTTCGGAACACTTGTTCCATCGAACATTTCAAAGTTCGGAGGTTTGTAACCCTTCGGTAGTTCCACGTCTGGTTGTATGCATAAATCCTCATAATTCAGACCTTCTATCCCTTTACCTCCTTCAACACCCCGAACTCGACTTGTCAATTTCTTGAGCTCATCGGCCATATTCTTGATGAGTAGGTCCTTCTCAGCGAATTCTGGTGTATAGGAGATTGGTTGAGTCGAGTGAGGTACGGTTTCCACGTATATGGGGTTGTTTTGGTGAGTGCTAGGGATTTGGGTATAGTGGTGTTCGTTGGTTGATTTTTGAGGATCGAGAATGGGTTGGTGTGTTCTGAGGAGTGTGATAGGTAGTGGTTTGTGGGTACTGGGTTGGTTGATGATGGTGTTGTGGAGGAGTTGGTATCGGTAAAGGATTGGGGTTTTGAGGTGGAGCTGAATATTGATGGGGTGCAGGAGGATTTTGTGGACATTGGTTTGGCATATTTTGAGGAGGCGCTGGGTTTTGAGCATTTTGTTGGTTAACGTCTGGGACGTTTATGGAGGGAGAGGTTTTCTAAGTTGCGGACCTGCTCAAGTTCTCCTTGTAACTCCAGTATCTTTTGTTCCAATCGCAAAACCAAGTCATTCTGGGCTGGAGTACTCTGACTTTCTGAAGTTTTTGCATTCTCAGCATTTTCTTTTCGTATACCACTCAAGTCATCCATCTTAGCTTTCCCTCTGCTTTTTGTATTACTTGGAGGAGGAGGTGGTGGAAGGCTTCTAGATCTGGTGTGATATGCTGATGATGCTAGTATGTGAGAACCAGCCTTAGGGGATGGGAATAATAATAAAAAGTAAAGAAAAATAAAAGGTAAACAAGTCAGTAAAGATTCTGAATTTTTTTTGCAGTATTTAAACACATATTGCCGGAATGTAAATTCTTGTCCTAATTGGGGAGCCTTATTGTGATTGAGGTAGGCCTAGCATCAATAAATTTGGAGAATTTCAGTGCCAATAATTGCATCATTTCATTAATGTAAAGATAGACGACCCAAAACGATACTAAATAAGATAAGTCACTAATGGTACTTGGTCTTATTACATTGGAAAAGCAAGTAAATCTAATCTACTTGGTCCCAGAAGGACCTTCTCTAGGCTGGATGCTCTTGTCAATCAGATCCCCCAGTTCGTGTAGGTTCAGCAGTAAGAATGCCTTTGCCAAATGTCCTCCTTCTCTTCCCTCAACGTTTTGGCAATCAGTGACTCTCTTCAATTCCATCAGACTGTACTCCAGATATTCCAGCCTTTCACTGGATTTAACAGCCCTCTCTTTCCACTCATTGATTATTTCCATAACGGCCTTGTGTTGCTTTATATGCTCAACTTTAGACTCACGAACTCTTTTGCGCAGTTTGCTATATTTCACTTATGCTTCAGAAACTTCGTCTATGACCCTATTTCCCGGACCAACTCTTGGATCGAATATTCCTCATATGTTATCATCCAACCATGAGGTGTATAAGTACACATGACCTGCGTGATACTGATCCGGCTCGATTGTATTCTTTTCCATGATAATCTTCAAGTGCCACATGTGATGTGCTTTATTTTTATATAGAATGGCGTCATCTTGAAAATCTGCTCTGAAGTGACTCATTTTAGTGACTCACGGTATAACCTACTTCTTGTCTGCCTGTCTCATAACCTTGACAGGAGCATAAGGATATATGACTCTTAACCTGATCAATACCAAGTGGGGAACATCCCTGGATCGGATGATGAAGTCATTGGTTGGGAACCACTCGAACATCCATTGAACTTGATCCTCGATCAGATCGATGAAGAACTGTGCCCATCCTACAACATTTCCTGGTTGAGAAAACCTATCTGGGATATAGGTCATCATCTTAGGATGATGGAAAGCTATGTGATCATTCCACGACCTTCGTCAAAACTCTTGGCGGTATTGACCTCATTGGAGATGTTCTAACAACAAGCACCACAATAGCAAATTGCAACCCTTGAAATATTTGTACCTCTTGTGACAATGCTCCAAGGCCCAGTATATATCTGCAATGACTTTAGGGACAATGGTATATGTCTGCCCCTCGATTCCGTCCATCAAAGTTTTTGCCACCATGGCTAGCTTGGTGTGGATTCTATCCCGATGGATCGGGAACAATAGCATACCCAAGAAAGACATGATGAATACAAAGACCCTATGTTGAATCCAACGCAAGGAGGTGATGGAGAATTCATCATCGAAAATACAGTAAGACCTGTTGTGACAGTGTCGTTCATAGAGGAAGTCGAAGGGTATGTAGGAGTTTTTCAGGCACTCCAAGTAATCATTCTTCTTTAACCCCGTCATCTTAAGAAATCCCCTAGTGGTGCGATTTTCAGGTACTAATAAACCAGGGCTATCCCAAGGCAACCCAGCGAATCCCCATATTTCTTCCAAGAGAGGGGTCATTTCTATGTATCCAAAGCAGAACACAGCCCTTTTGTTATCCCAGAACATTGTAGCATCTTCGATTAACATGTTGTTTGGTTGGAGGTCCAACAAAGAAGTCAAATTTCTTAAGACCCTTTTCACATGATTTTGGTCACTTGATGGAAGATCTCTCTACCAATCTAGCAATAATGATGGTATATTACCGACCATGCCGAACCTGGGGACTTCGTGCCTTATTTTCTGCAAAATAAAATATGGTTAGGCCCTTTCCCCCTCCAGTTTCGTCTATTTATACAACAATGATTAACACATTGGCACTTATTTCTCCAAAATTAATGCACACAATCGTGGTTGCGTCTGTTGGGATTATGGAAAACCCGATGGACTTTTGGACGAGGCTTGTCTTAAAGGGTTATTATGTGTAAAACATATTAATCCGGCTAGGTTTGACCATGATGCATGTACAATTAATTAGAGTAAGGATTCTATAGAGGTCTAGACTGGCACCCTCAAGCAGATAACTTGAGGGGGAAAGGCACGGAACCGTCGATTGCATCGCTGATCGACTAGTTTTACCGCAAATATGCCTTTTCACATTTAATGGGTGATATATATAGGAAGAGAGTAACCACTCATCAAGCATTGCTATAGGATTGATTGCACGAGTGAATATGATGTCGAGCATGATTTATGCAACAATAAATAGCACGTTATCATGTACTTGCACGTTTGAAAATGATAAATGTGGCATTTAATAATTGAAAGATAGTTAAGAAAGAAAACAAAGTGACAAGTCAGTTTATGTAGTAAAGAAAATCATAAATGCTTACAACACAGGAAACTAATTCCAAATAAGGGGAGAAGGGTAAAGGTTATGCACGTATCAACAAAATATAGCATGCTAGACTAATTCACAAAAACCAGTTCATTATGGTAAGAGCCTAAGTATATCCCCAGCAGAGTCGCCATGTTGTCGCACCCCCTTTTTCCTCGCGGAGTTCGGGTTTCGACATGTCTTTGGGACAACTCCTTTCCTTTTGGGAATTAGGTATGGAATTTGAAGAGTCGCCACCTAACGGATTTAAGGTGCGTTAGGGCACCTAAGGCAAATAACTCATAAACCGGTTTGCATAACTAGAGATTGGGTAAGGACACGAAATAACCTTGAGGGGAAGGTGTTAGGCACCCCTCGTGTCCACAACGGTGGGTCCCCGCCAAACTCAATTAGGTGAATTAGTCTTATAAGAAAACAAAGCAATTTAGACAAATATATATTACGTTTAAAACAATGAATAAAAGGGGTCCTAGGTTTTTTAGCCTATAGGATCACTTCTGTACAATACTTGGTAATCGTCCCCAAGTTGGGGTGTTACACATAGCATTACTGCACAGTCATCATATCCTTTACTACCTGATTACCCCCCCCCCCCCCCC
>MU752849.1:22120-38820 GCA_026770625.1 Nicotiana glauca | reverse complement strand
GGTGGATTGGGCTAATGGTTTTATTTGAATTGGGCTGCGGGGGGGGGGGGGGGGGTCCGAATCTTGACACAATTAAAGGGCTATTTATTAAATACCCAGTTTATCAATAAAATAATTTATAAAAATGGTTAATTAAGTGATAAAAAATGATTAATATGCATGAAGATCATTTAAAATAATTACTTAATATTATAAAAATATAAAAAATATTTTCTGTATAGATAATATTGTTATGCATATGTATGGGCTATTATTGCAAAATATGCAATTGTAGTCTTAAAAATGCAAATGTAATTGTAAAAATACAATTAAGATATTTGAACACTTATATGAGCATAAATGATAAATTTAGATGATTAAATCATCATAAAGTAATAGGAGGGATGATTATTGAATATTTATATAATTAAAAATACAGAAATAAATTTATTTAAGGCCTTTAAAAATTATAAACAAATTGTAAAAATACTTGTACATGTTTGTAAATGCATGTACAAAATTTTAAAATTATTTATGCATATTTAAAAATATATGGGGGAAAATTGGGTATCAACAATTGCATACCTTGATCCTCCCGAACTAAGACTCCATTTATCGCTACCTCGGAAACCGTCAAGTAAAGGTACAGTTGTTCGCCCGCCTTCAGAATGTGCAACAGGGGGGACTCTATAGGTATCATTTGAGTTCTTCCAAAGTTTGTTGGCATTCCGGGGTCTAGGAGAAATTATTCTTCTTTTTTTTTTAACAGTGAGAAGAATTGATGGCTTTTGTCTGAGGACCTCGAGATGAAGCGGCCTAGGGCGACTATTCACCGATCAGTCTTTGGATGTCCTTGACATTATCCACCACGGTAATGTCCTATATGGCTTTATTTTTTTCGGGGTTGATCTCGATTCCTCGATTGGATACCATGAACCCGAGGAATTTTCCTAATCCGACCCCGAATGCGCACTTCTCTAGGTTCAGCTTCATATTTTATTTATGCAGTATGTCGAAGGTCTCTTGCAAATGTTTCAAAATGATCCTTTGCTTGAAGGTACTTGACTAATATGTCGTCAATATAAACTTCCATTAATTTTTCTATTTGTTCTTTAAACATGCGGTTTACTAGGCGTTGACAGGTGGCATATGTGTTATTTAATCCAAACTGTATTACATTATAACAGTAGGTGCCAAATCTAGTGATGAAAGAAGTCTTTTCTTGATCTTCCAGTTCCATCCGAATTTGGTTGTACCCGGAATAGGCATAAAAAAAAGAGTATCTCATACCCGACCGCCGCGTCAATCATCGAATTGATGTTAGGAAATGGGAAAGAATCTATTGGGCATGCCTTGTTTAAATCTTTGTAATCTACACATTATCTTGTTCCCTTTTTAAGTACTACCACTATGTTAGCTAATCAGTCCAGGTATTTAACCTCCTAGATGGACCCAATTTTAAGGAGTTTGGATACCTCGTCCTTGATGAATGCATGTTTGACCTCGGAATGCGACCTCCTCTTATGCTTAACCAGATGGAAGTTCGGGTCCAAACTCAACAACAATCTATGTTAGTTTTAAGAAAATCAATGAGTTTTTTCCTGAGCCCGAGGATTAACCCATTGCTTAGGTATACCTTTTGATTCAGTTGGTCTTCGATTAGTATGAATTGCTCTAACTCCTCGGCTATTGATTTGGTGGTGTCTGTATCATCAGAAGCTATGAACAATCTTGGAACTCTGTAATCATCGTCCTCGTCTACTCCTAGTTCCTCCGGTTCGGACGAGATCGGCATCAGTGATTGCTATTTAATTTCTTCTTTTATGGTCGACTCCTTATTCTATTATGCCAAAATCACTAGTACCGGGATCACCTCGTTGACTGCAAACATCTCCTTTGTAGTCGGCTGCTCTCCATAGACCGTCTTTACTCCTCCCGACATAGGGAACTTCTATGCCTGACGCAAAGTCAATGATACCACCCTCATGTTGTGAACCCACAACCTTCCGAACATGGCATTGTACCATATGTCCCCTTCGATCACGTAGAACTTCGTCTCTTGGATCGTCCTGGCGCTGTTCACTGGTAGGGTTATCTCCCCTTTGGTAGTTTCATATGCCATGTTAAATCCGTTCAACACCCTTACTACCGGCACTATTTGGTCCTATAACCCCAAGTGCTCTACAACCCTCCATCTGATGATGTTGGCCAAGCTACCCGAATCAATCAACACATGTTTGATTCGAGATTTATTAACAAGCATGGATATTACCAGCGCATCATTGTGAGATTGTACAATGCCCTCGGTATCCTCGTCATTGAACAAAATGGTTACCTCTAGGACATAATCTCGGCTGTGTTTTCCTTCGTGATGGATACCTTAGTGCACTTTATCATCGTCCCTTGGGGGACATCGATCCCTACAATGATCATGTTGATGACGTGTTGAGGCTCCTCTTGTTCGGTCTATTTATTGGCGTCCCTGTTCCTGAAGTGGTTTTTGGCTCAATCACTTAGAAATTCTTAGAGGTGCCCGTTATTAAACAACCGGGCAACTTCTTCTCTCAATTGTCGACAATCCTCGGTCCTATGACCATGAGTGCCATGATACTTACATATCAAGTTAGGATCACTCTAGGTAGGGTCGGACTGCAATGGTTGAGCCCACTTGATTTCCTTGATGCACCCGATGGTCGATATGATGCTGGTAGCATTAATGTCGAAGTTATACTCGGATAATTGTGGCGCTTCCCTTCCCCCCAGTGACCAATCGAAACTATTTTTGTTCATAAGACCTCGGCTACTAGGCCCTTGATCGCTTCTCTTTTCATTCCTTGTGGGGTGACGCTCGGACTCATTTCCCCTTGGGTACGTATTGTATGGTTGGTACCGATCCCAGACCAGCCTCAGCTCATGATCGACGGCTCTCAAGAGCTCCGAGTTGGTTGTCCTCGACTCTGATTTTTGATTGGTTCCTATTATGGACATCGGCCCAAGTTACCGCTAGGTGCTCTACCAAATTTTGTTTTAGCTGTTGTGAAGCCAATGAGCTTCGGGGGTTAAGTCCTTGAGTGAACACCTGAACGACCCAATCATCTGCAACCGGAGGAAGGTCCTTCCGTTCCATCTAAAACCTCGGCACGAACTCCCTGAGCATCTTGTTGTCTCTTACATTTCGAAGATTAACCATAGGCTTACACCATCACCTTTGCCTTTGGGCGCTTCTCGAGTTGTTGGTCGGGGTCCCTCGCAAATGCTTTTTTCGGGATCAGTTGGCAGGTTGACATTGATGGCCACTTGTGAGTTAGCATAAACTAGATCAGCAACTAGGCCCCCGTTGGGATCAGCAGGAGGTATTCGTTTCTAGGTACCGACTTGTGATTTTTGCCATGATGGCCAGACTCAATGTCAATGTTGAAGTGGGAATACTGAGAATTTGACATTTTTAAACAGATCTGAAATTGAGACTTTAAAGAACAAGCTTAAAATAGAGTGTGTTATGGAGATTTGTATTATATTACCACTATTTTCCAGCCCCACGGTGGGTGCCAAACTGTTTTAGCCTTAAAACAGATAACAATTAAATTTGTACGTGATTTTAAGGATATGTGAAAAGATTTAACACAAATAATCAAAGATATTAGATAGACGAATGAAAGACAAAATAATCAAACCATTTGTAATGTTATGGTCCAGCTTGAACTTGGGTTGAACAATAGTTTCTGCCCTCGGTCGAACCCTTGGTTCAGAACTAATTTTGAATGGAGAAGAAACAATAAAGTAAGAACTTTGCAATAGCTAAAAAGTAGAAGAATGAATTCGTATTACCTTGGTTTACGTGTTAAAATGTGTCATATTAAAAAAAATTCCTTTATATAGTAGGAGAGTTTCATCCCAAGTACAATTCAAAAAGAGGTAAAAATCCTCCTTTCTCGTTACTTACTGATATGTGACCAACATCGGGCGAGATTTGCGTTATGATATCCTATTCGGTACAGATAGCACGACCCTCTGTTAGTAGTGCTAACCGTTTTCCATATAGTCTGAGGTCTTAGAGCTCGTTATGGGTCTGGGGAGTGTTGTTTCGCATGCCCAACGATGAGCACATCGTTCACCTTTTATAGGCCTCGGCACGAAAGGCTCCCAGCATTGATTTCAACCTCGTGTGTCCGTACCTCTCTAAGTGTATTTTGCTCAAAAATTCTTCTAGGAAGAAGCTATTTTTTTTGCTTCTCCAAAACAGCTTCTGATTCTACTCAAAAATACTTTTTCCTTCCTAAAAGCTTGGCCAAACACTTCAACTTTGGGGAACAAGTAGTTTTTTGAAAAAAAAAATGCTTTTCACCTTGAAGAAGCTTGGCCAAACAGACTATTACTTTCTATTTCTTTTTCTTCGGTAAATTTCTATAGAGCAAAGTTGTGGTTAATATCATTCAAACTTGGTTGATTAAAGTGTGACAACGATTTAAAGAAAAAGGTTTAAAAAAAGGACTTACATATAGATTCTTGTTCGTCCCTTCTCTGGATCCCATGTAAATGCGGGATACTGCGTGCACTAGATTACCCTTTATAGTTTCTTGTTTGGCTAATTATTTTTCATGAGCTCAAATATCGAATAACTCTATCCATCAAGATGAGGAAGGAAATCTTTTTTGTCCCTAGATAATATTGATCCATTTGCATTGAGAGAGACTTTCCTCCCAACTGCCAACTACTTAGACAATATATACAGATCAATCGAGAAAAATCACTCTTCCTATCCCCACGCAAGCAATCCTATCCCCACGCAAGCAACAAAATCAGCGAAAGACCTGTACTGTTAAAACATGTGACATTCTGCAATGATTTGTATCCTAATATGTGGCATTCTACTTTTTAGCTTATTCAGACTAGCTAAGTGCAGAGACATAGTAAACATGCATGTGCCATAATATGGGGGTGTAAAACTTGTGTTTGCTTTTCTTTATTTTCTCTTTTACTAAAATTGCTTTTCCTCTATCTGCATTAAATGTTGAAAAAATTATTTTGTCATGTCCCCCTATGCTATGCCTCTTATTAATTAAGTGATTGAAAGAGAGAGTGCAATTAAGCGCCAGAAATTCTTCAATGCTTCTGGTACACACCAACCCCACCCTGCATTAATGAGTGACCAATTGACGATGCATGGAGGAACGATGTCCATTTCTTCCTTGATTCAATTTTCAGATCAAATCTTTATATTATTAATGTAATTGTTGGATGTACGAACAAAGTCTTACATTGGAACTGAAAAGATTGGGAGTCTACATATAAGGTGTAAGGATATCTTAATGGTGTGAGGCTTTTGAGAAAAATTGTGTGGGCTTGGTCCAAAGTGTACAATATCACACCATGTTAAGAGTGTATTTGAGCTAGTTTATCCCAACAACTGGTATCAGAGCTTAGGTTTCACAGGACGAGTATGGAGATGTCAAAGTGATGGTGTGGTGCGCACACAAGAAGAGGCTGGTTGCGAACTTCAGATGTTATAATACTCTAACAATGTGGTGTAGTTACGGGCTTCGATTGCTATAATACTCTAACAATGTGGGTGACACACATAAATCTCGAAATTGACCTGTGGCAATGGCCATATAAAACATAATTCGAGGGGGAGACCCGTGAATCGTGGTAGTGAGCCACATAGAACTTAGTTCGAGGGGAAGATTGTTGGATGTGTGAACAAAGTTCACATTTGTAGCTAAAAAGATTGGAGCCTACATATAATGTGTAGGGATCCCTTAATGGTGTAAGGCTTTTTGGGAAAAATCGTGCACGCTTGGCTCAAAGCGGACAATATCACACAATGTTAATAGTGTATTTGGTCTAGTTTAGCCCAACTTATGTTCGACTTTTCCTATAAATTTTACATATCTAATGCAATGCAATATCAAATTTTTGATTATAAATTTTCCTATTATTAAAGCTAATATTCCCTCTGATCCAATATAATTAATATTTTAGCCTCCAGAAAAATAATTGATGTTTCACAAAACCAAGAACGTATTTAAAAAAATAGTTCTTTCAAATATTCCCTTGACACATTCCTAATTCATATATAATTTTAATGCATAGAAAACACCTTCTTTTATGTATTTGATATCAAAATTTTAATACCTGTTATTGTTTTAAAGCATTTGAGAAGCTCCTTCATTTATGGATTATACTGGTTTCACGTTGATAGTAGGCTATAATTATGTAGTTTAGCTACCATTTATGCTCCAACTTAGCTATACTTTATCGATATATGAATGTGAAATGACAACAAATGGCTCTAATTATGAACTTTGTGTTTTGTAGGAGCAATTCCTGGCTATGAGGACATTAAAGAGTGGTTTGGAGTTAGTTTAGAGCAAGGAAGGCCAATCGGAGGTGAGCGCGCACAAAAGAAGAAGGAAAAATGGAAGGCAGAACTAAACTCCAGGAGTAGGGGCCACCCGCGACCATGCTTGTCAGGCAAAAAGAGAGTCAATATGCGCGGCCCATCCGCGACCGCGCTCGTCCCTTCGAGGATTTTTATTTCAGGGGTAAATTCGTAAGTTCAGAGGTGACTCTCCTTGACCTACAAGAAGCCCAGCTCGCCCAAAAGCAAGGCGGAAGATTCGACATAGAGTTTTTACCTTTCTTCCTCTTGTTTTTATCATTGATGATGAATTCTATTGTTATGATTGTGAAAACGATTATGCATAGCTAAACTTCTAATCTAGGGTTTTGATGGAACCTCTTGGAGGATGAATTTATTGTTATGTTAATATAGATTTGCCATAGTATTCTCTTTATTTGTTCAACTATATTGTGATTGCTGTTGATTTAAGGGCCCTCAATGGACTGTGCCTATTTAGTATGTATTACTTGGGTGAGAGTGCATATTTAGATAGTTATTGAATAACACTACTCCTAACGTATATGAGGGATCAATACAAAGGGTTTAAAGGTGGGATTAGGGATAATGAAACCTTGGGTTCGATCTAAGTAAGTTGTAATTAAGGCCAGCTAGCGTAATTCGGTAGAATATGCCAAGTATATTGTTATAATTACTCGGGAGAGAGTTATGACAGTTAGAGTGCTCATGATTGATAGAGACGGCTTAGGCAAATTTATAACAAACATAGCGGAAAGGATTCCGACAAGAAGAAAAATCAGTTCTTAGATCATTCTCATTCTTTCTTACAAACTGTTTATAGTTAGTTCTTACTTACGGTATTTTTATTATGAAATATTTAGTTAGTAAACATCCAACATATTACTTCAACATCTTTGAAGATTGAATACGTGAATTTGTTGTAAGTCCAATAGTTGTGATTGATAGGTTAATTCCCTGTGGGATTCGATTTCGAACTTGTTAACCGGAATATATTTGCAGGGATCGCTTTGTCCTTTTTAAAAGACATAGTTGGGAGTCACCACATGTTCTCATCTGATTTTTGATTGAGAATAGCTTAGGTTGCTATATTTATCGTTACCGTTACTAATCACATATCCATATCCTTATGATAATCAATTTCAACCAAAAAAATAAATTAATTAGGTATTTTAGCCAAAATTCCTCTTTGTGCAAACTACCTTAAGGTCCTATATTACCAAGGAAAAGAAGACAGAAGATACAATTCCGACAACCATTTTCATTCCGAATATACTCGCCCCTACTCTTTCAACCCTCATTAATTCTGAAAGAATTTGCCAAACATGAAGCCCCTTTTGGTCTGCGGATAAATATTACCCCTCTAAAAACTTATCTACAGCAGCTTGCAGCAGCAACATACACAACAACATACAGTAACAACTTACACAATAGCATGTAGTGCAACTTACACAACAACTTCCTTTCTTCTCTATACAAAGAATAAATTCAATTCATTATATATATCAATTTGGAGTTGAATAATTATCGATTATTTTCTATATTTGTCTTTGATTTATTTACTTTAAAGTCATTATTTTATAATATACCCCATCTTATTTGGATACTTCAAAGAAACAATGCTTCTATGAGCAGCTCAAAACAGTTGGAGCCTACAATGCTAAGTGTATTGGTGGAAATTTGACCATACGACAGCCGCGGGATCAGCCCCGTCCTAACCAACTTATAGAGAATGGTCAACGCGATTGACTTTTAGCTCATGACAGCTGTTCTTCAGGCGAACAAGGGGGTCACGACCCTTTCGCGACAAGAGGACGCCTCCTCGACCAAACTACGACTACTCGCGACCAGCTCACATAGCTCGAAGCTATAAATACCAAGAAAGAGAACCTTCAAAGGGGGCTTCTTCTTCTACACAACTCTGAATACATAAAAATGGAGGAATACGCTCCATAAATGGGGCGATAAACAAGACTATTGTAAGATCGTGAACCTCTTCAAGGAGTGGCAGGTCAAGCTACTATGATGAATAAAACCCCGTTTATATCACCCTCCAATTGATTATTCATATACCTCAAATTCGTCTTCTGATTCAGTGAAAAATTATGGTTGGATATGATTTATCCTTGATTTATTTCGATTGATTTGCTCAGGAAGTATTCGATAACTTTTGAGTCAAATAATTTGGCGCCGTCTGTGGGGATTTCCTAGCGAAATCACATAGTTTCTTCCTGGATCGAAGCCAAAGAAACGTCCAAAAAAGAAAGCAATCTAACTCGAACAAAGCCAAAGGAAGCGCATCGAGCACAAAATACTCGAATGCATCAAAGGAAACTAAGATCCGAAAACACCCAAACGAGAAGAAGAAGCCCCCCCTTCTCCCTCAGGACAGAAGTGTGAAGCATTTCCCTCACCCCTAATATTGTGTCAGGCCGGAAACCGGCACGGGGATATTTCAAGCTAGGGACCAATAATCACCTTGAAACAACGCCATCGAAGTAAGTTCGACCTCAGTCGAACTGGGAATAAGGCTAAGTGCCTTCGCCATCAAATTTATTAGGTTCGACCTCAGTCGAACTGAGACTCAGGCTAAGTGCATTCATTGTCAAAATTTATTAAGTTCGACCTCAGTCGAACTGGGAATAATGCTAAGTGCCTTCGCCATCAAATTTATTAAATCCGACCTCAGTCGAACTGGGAATAAGGCTAAGTGCCTTCGCCATCAAATTTATTAAGTTCGACCTCAGTCGAACTCGGAATAAGGCTAAGTGCCTTCGCCATCAAATTTATTAAGTTCGACCTCAGTCGAACTGGGACTCAGGCTAAGTGTCTTCGCCATCGAATTTATTAGGTTCGACCTCAGTCGAACTGGGACTCAGGCTAAGTGCCTTCGCCATCAAATTTATTAGGTTCTACCTCAGTCGAATTGGGACTCAGGCTAAGTGCCTTAGCCATCAAATTTATAAGGTTCGACCTCAGTCGAACTGGGACTCAGGCTAAGTGCCTTCGTCGTCAAAATTTATTAGGTTCGACCTCAGTCGAACTGGGATTCAGGCTAAGTGCCTTCGCTATCAAATTTATTAGGTTCGACCTCAGTCGAACTAGGACTCAGGCTAAGTGCCTTCGACGTCAAATTTATTAAGTTCGACCTCAGTCAAACTGGGAATAAGGCTAAGTGCCTTCGCCATCAAATTTATTAGGTTCGACCTCAGTCGAACTGGGACTCAGGCTAAGTGCCTTCGCCAACAAATTTATTAAGTTTGACCTCAACCGAACTGGGAATAAGGCTAAGTGCCTTTGCCATCAAATTTACTAAGTTCGACCTCAGTCGAACTGGGGATTCAGGCTAAGTGCCTTCGCCATCAAATTTATTAGGTTCAACTTCAGTCGAACTGGGACTCAGGCTAAGTGCCTTCGCCATCTAATTTATTAGGTTCGACCTCAGTCGAATTGGGACTCAGGATAAGTGCCTTCGCCATCAAATTTATAAGGTTTGACCTCAGTCGAACTGGGACTCAGGCTAAGTGCCTTCGTCGTCAAAATTTATTAGGTTTGACCTCAGTCGAACTGGGATTCAAGCTAAGTGCCTTCGCTATCAAATTTATTAGGTTCGACCTCAGTCGAACTGGGACTCAGGCTAAGTGCCTTCGTCGTCAAAATTTATTAGGTTCGACCTCAGTCGAACTGGGACTCAGGCTAAGTGCCTTCGCCATCAAATTTATTAGGTTCGACCTCAGTCGAACTGGGACTCAAGCTAAGTGCCTTCGCCATCCACTTGTACGAGTCCGACTTCACTCTAACTAGGACTCATGCCACATGCCTCCGCCTCCAAATCAAAGTTCGACCCCGCTCGAACTATATGGCTGCGTTTTCACCATCACAGTCGGTAGTCCGACCACGCTCGAACTGGGACTGGGGCTAAGAGAAGCTAAGAGCCATCGCTACAAGACTACTGCTCTACCCCGTTCATATCGAGTCGAAGAGCAAAAACCATTATCAGTCAAAAACCAACACGCCGACCTCGATCGAATTCAAAGGCGAGTCATCCTTTCAAATATGTTCAAAAAGAAAAGGAGAGGAATGGAAGGTACAAAGAAATCACGAGACAAACGACGGAAAAGAGAGTACATTTATCTACAAAGTTAAGAATGCGGGTCCTCGCCGCTTACACCCGACCCCGGCCGGTCAACACAAGAAAAAGAGAAATAAAGAAAAACAACAAGAAACACCCGAACACCAACCGGCAGACGGACAAAAAAAAACAATAACAAATTCTTTTTTTTTTCGGCGCCACCCTTGCCGCCACTCGCATCATCGTCAGCCTCAGTCGTCACCACATCATAACCGCCGTCAGCACGGGCTTCACGAGCCTTCTGACGTGCCACTTCAAAGACGACCTCGGTCATAGTACCTGCCTCCCACAAGCTCTTGTAAACGTCGCATTGAGCTTCGGCATAGACCCAAGGCTCATGAGCCTGGTTAGGAATAGCAGTGTGTGATGGCCCAGCTTGGTCCCGCAGCCGCTGGTTCTCTTCCTCTAAGATCGCAATCCGATCCGACATAACTTCGGCCTCCTGCTCAAGAACACTAATTCACTCCTCAAGCCCCGCTTCTCTAAGGGCCATTGTAGCCCTCTCCGACTCAAGACCGGACTTGTGCGCGTGAATCGATACCTCTAACGCCCCAGCCCTCGACGAGGCACCCCTCTCCGGAAGTTTTAAGGCAGCAACCTCGCCTTTCAGCGCCGCCAGTTTCCCACTCCATTCCATAGCCGTCTCCGCTGCTTTAGCCCGATTCTGCTCCGCCTTCAATTCTATCTCCCTCAACTTACCCTGCAAGTGCGCACACTCAACTGCGACCCCCTTTCCCACCTCAAGCTCCTCATCCTTCCGACAGATCTGCTCTTCAAGAATACTTTTGCTACCCAGCGCCTGCAACAGCTGTTGGTCCCTTGTTGCCAGCTCCTCGCACAGAGCCTAGTTGCGAGGATCGTTCCTTAAACGCTCGTTCAGCTCTCGGCACCGATCACGATAGCGGCGATATTTTCCCAGCATCTGCAGGAAGATCCTCGAGCGGACATTGGCTCTGCGAATGCTCTCCACCTCCAACAAGTAAGCCTGCAAGGCAAAGAGAGGTTAAAGCTAAGGCCCAAGCTAAAAAAAAATGAACTAGAAACGTACTACGTACCCTCAGGCCCATCACAGCCACTTCATCCATCACTTCAATATCCGAAACGCTCCTCAAAGATGCATTCTCGGCCTCCGAACACAACAACTCAAACTTCGACACCAAGCTATTTCCTTCTATCAGTAAGTTCAAATCTGAGGGGACTTCAATAAAATGGGCAGGCCCCCCTGCGCGCACCGTAGAATTGGTAATACCATCTTCAAACATACAGACGTCGTTGGGGTCCAAATCGGACTTAGACTCATACTCGTCCCCACCACGTTCTTCCCCCTTTCCGCCACCGACGGTGTAGAGAAACTCGCCGTGGCCAACGAGGGTACGTCCGAGACCACGACAACAACCTCTAAGGATCGACCAACCGCCTCGACAGCAGGAACTTCCGACCGGGTTGTCAAAGCAACAACATTCTCTTGGCTTGAACTAGTTGGGGCAACTCCAACCAACTCCCCCCTCAACAGCAGGCACCATAGCCGCACCATTCTCCGAGTCCGTCGGGGGAGAATCCAAGTTGATCACAGTTGGAAGAGCCGCCGCAAATGCCACCCTCCGCCTATGCAATGGCCTTTCCTCCTCTCCATTTGAAGGCGTGCCCGTCCGAGGACGGACGAGCCCAGACGACCCCTCATCTCGTGGCGCAGCCTGTGTCGGAGAGGTGGCCGCTGATGATTCAACTGACGCCATCCTCGGTACTGGGCGAGGCACGGGCGTTGCAGCTAGTCGGGCAATTGTATCCAGCCGACGGAAAGCCAACTGAGGAGCTTTGACACGGCGTGTTCTCCCTAGCCATAATGAACAGACAAGTCAATGAGCGTGGTCAAAACAAAACGAAACCAAAAAGCAAAAAGGGGTCGATATTCCACCTGTCACAGGCCTACGGCCATGTCTCTCCCAAAAAGTCGACCATGTGCGAATTCCCACAGTACGAGGAAGCACAGCCTCGACCCATTCCCGGATCCCCTCCAAAGGGGGCGGCGACAGCTTTTCGGCTACAAAATATTAAAGTAAATCAATAACCACAAATGCAAGGCGTAAAGAAGGTCAAAACAGGGCGTTTGACCAGTCAGGAACGAGGGCTTACGAGCAAAGTTCCAAACTTACGGGAACCCGCTCGGGTCCGCCACCAGGTGCTCAGTCCGGATATAGAAAAAGTTTTCAAAGAAGCGACGATTAGTCCTGTCGTCCATCCCAACCACCAAGACCTTCGACCCTCGGGGGCCTGCATGGATGATGGTGTCGCGGATCTTTTGAGGAGCAAAGAGGCTAAGAACATGCCTGAGAGTGACCTCCCTACCGGCTAGCTCCGCGTACTTGATAAACATGAGAAACAGTTTATAGAGGCAATGAGAAAGTTGGGCCGGACACACCTCATAATAACGGTAAAAGTCGACCACCAGCATCGGGAGCGGGAGTGTATATCCCACTAGGAAGAGGTAGGCATAGAACGAGCAATACCCTCGACGATCGATCTGAACCCTATCCTCAGTCTTCACAAGCGCGATCTCGACGTAGCGTGGAATACCCCACTGCTCCCGCATCTACGCTATCCCCACTTCCTCCATTAGAGAAGCAACGTCCACCTGTTCCACACCGCCCGGTGCGCTAAAATCCACCACCGAATTTCTCGGACGAGGCAAAACTTCATAAACTGAAGGAACTTCTTCACATTCCATCGGCTCTAAATCTTCAGTTGACTGAGCGGGATTTTCAAGCACCGAAGAATTAGCCGGAAGATTACCGCAAGAAGAAATTCCTGCCATGATTGACTCACGAGCGAGAGAAATGAGAGCTTTTGTGGGAGAAATGAGGAGATCAATGATGATAGCAATAAAAAGAGGAGAGAAAAATGCGATCTAGCAGAAGGAAAGGCTTCTCAGGATCTCTCTAAAAAAGAACGATGAATGTGCAAAGGGCAAATGACAAATCCTCTCTAGTTATAAGAAGCAGACTCTGCCTTCACGAAACCCAATAGTCATCATTAATATATGACTGGGCACGAAACAATTTGATTTCATGGAAACGTGCACCTTTTTGAACGACCGCGCGAAATGGCGCTTCCTCATCAACCGACGTTTCAGCTCCGAAACCATCATAACGGTACGTAAACACCGAAAAGGGGCCCCGGGTCATCTCGAAATTCTTAACGCCATTAGTAAACGAAAGGCGAGTCCAGCTCCTCCTGATTACGCCACACTATCCGTCCGTCGAGGTTGATCCAGGCATGACCCTGACGAACGGAGGGACTAACTGTATTGGTGGAAATTTGACCATACGACAGCCGCGGGATCAGCCCCGTCCTAACCAACTTATAGCGAATGGTCAACGCGATTGACTTTTAGCTCATGACAGTTGTTCTTCAGACGAACAAGGGGGTCACGACCCTTTCGCGACAAGAGGACGCCTCCTCGACCAAACTACGACTATTCGCGACCAGCTCACAGAGCTCGAAGCTATAAATACCAAGAAAGATAACCTTCAAAGGTGGGCTTCTTCTTCTACACAACTCTGAATACATAAAAATGGAGGAATACGCTCCATAAATGGGGCGATAAACAAGACTATTGTAAGATCCTGAACCTCTTCAAGGAGAGGCAGGTCATACTACTATGATGAATAAAACCCCGTTTATATCACTCTCCAATTGATTATTCATATACCTCAAATTCGTCTTCTGATTCAGTGATTAATTATGGTTGGCTATGATTTATTTCGATTGATTTGCTCGGAAAGTATTCGATAACTTTTGAGTCAAATACTAAGAGGCATGTCTCGAAATGTCAAGAGCTAAAAGGATCTTCGTGTTTGCAAAAACTATAGCAAACACATCATATCGATAGACCAACTTCGTTACTACAAGAACAGTTAATTGCAAAAGAAAGAAAGTTATTACCATTCGAAATCAATGTAGATTCATACGTATGAGCGAATTGAGATGATTCAAATGAAACACATTAACATATGAATGAAAGTCCTTACTTGAATTGGACAAGCCAAGTATATTGTGTATATTTTCTTTTCCCTCCCAAACCATATGTGTCTAAAGCCAAATATATTCACTCTTAGGGGTCGTTTGGTGGGGTATATAAGAATAGCTCTGAATAAAATATATTTATAATATTGGAATTAATTATCCTGAAATCTTATACTAAAGGTTGTCTGTCTTCCTACATTAAAAATTTATGGTATTGCTAATGTCATAATTTGCTATGTATAAGAATAATACATATTTATTATACATAAATTAAAAAATACTAACAAACGAAAAATCAATAATTCTAAAATTAATACATACACTATATTATTTTTCCGACCAACCGAGCCTTTTTTTTTGGTTGGAAAGATAATTGCATTAAACAAAATAGAAACTACAAAGGGGGCGATGCTGATGCATCTAAGTTAACGTCTAGTAATGTCATATCAATACATGGGGTATTTCCCCTATTGCTAATACTGTCCACCAATTTATCGTTCGGTAACTTATCTAGACTAAGCCCTTGTTGTGGATTATCCCATTGGATATGTTGTGTGTTCGTTGGGCTCCTTTGGTGGTTGCTTGTATGAAGTCCCGCCTGATCCTTTTGCAAAAAGTGGTTCATAAAATGTGGTGGCGTGTCAAAATTGTGGGAGTGGTTGTTGAATCCATGCTACACTGCAAGACCAACCGAGCCGTTAGTGTGGTCTATCTATCCACCTTTCCAAGAGAAAGGTAAATTAGAGGGGGAAGGAAAAAGAAAAAAGAAAAAAGAAAAAAGGAAAAAGGATCAGGGATAGGGAGGACAAAATTGTCACAATTTGCATTCTCGCTAACGAGCCCTGATTACAAAAACTCAGCCGTCGGAACCCTGCTATTGCCATCACTAGTGAACAAAGATTTGGAGCGAAAAAGAGAAAAATGGTGGTAAGATTGCGGTTGTCGAGGTTTGGATGCAAAAACAAACCTTTTTACAGAGTAATGGCGGCGGATAGTAGATCTCCCCGAGATGGCAAACACTTGGAAGTCCTCGGTTACTACAATCCTCTTCCAGGTAACCCTAAACCCCCTCCCGGCCAAAACAAACTCAAGTTTAAGCAGTAGGTTCTGTTCTTCTCTCCTTTTGACGTATGTGAAGGTTAAGCTGTTGTCACTGGAAGTTAATTTATGGAGTATCTTTTTGGCGTAGTATTTGTTACGAGCTGTTAAGTATTGGTCATTTCACCTTATTTTGGATTAACCCTTTTGAAAATTGTCGTCTTTCAGCTTGATTTTCTCTTTTAACTGATTATTATATGTGTTTTTATCCTAATGTACTCTAATAGATGTTTTGTTGAATCTTGAATCCTTAGGCTTGTGAGGAACGTATAGTAGTTCATAAAAATTTCGGAAGGAATATCATGCTTTTGAGCTACTGATGAATATCTTGTACAATTTTCATTTGTACAGGTCAAGATGGTGGCAAACGGATGGGTCTTAATTTTGACAGGGTGAAGTAAGTGCATTTCTGGAACATGTAGTTTTCGTTTCTGGTTATGATTCCTAATGAGGCAAGTTCCAGATATTAATTTAGAGACTTTAATTGCATTTTCTGCTCTCTTGTTAAAATTTAGATAGGATAGATGATTAGTGGGTTGTGTAGAAACTAGACAATCATAAATTGATAAATATTCAGTTCATATATCGTGCTTTTAGTTTTTGTTGTCTGACAAAGAATACCGTAAGACTTCTAGAAAGCAATATGACTATTTAAAGCTAATACTTTAGTTGTTTATGCAACTGTGGGCCCAACATTGGTAGCTTTGCAGTTTTGGTAAAGCTTGTTTGATCTACAGAATTTGAAATTTTTTAATGGCTATGAATGCGAATGGTCAAGACTAGTTTATAGTTGTAAAATCAAGAATAACATTGTAGTCACATAAAACAGATTTTGCTAACTTGTTTTGATGAAGTAAGTGATATTATAAATGGCATCAAGTAGATACATGATAGCAAAAGTACTGTCACGCCCCAAATCGAGGGACATGACCGGCGCCCGACTGGGTAGCCCCAATCAAGCGGACCTGGGTGCCTTTCCTAACCCACGTGTTACCCCTGTATTTTTCATTGCTTATTAACCAAAAGATTAACCATTTCATAATTGAAATCACTCTTTTTCGAAACATACACAACATGCTTAATTTCTTT
>MU752849.1:0-18699 GCA_026770625.1 Nicotiana glauca | reverse complement strand
TCTGACACGGTCTGCGACAAGAATGAGGTCCGCATTTATGTTCTGCGGTCGCATAATGCGTCGCAGAATTGACCCCCCAAAAATCCCTGAGGAATTTATGCGATGATTATGCGGTCCGCATTTCGATTATGCGATCGCATATTGGACCGCATTTTCAACTTCAATTTTGGCAAACCTTCTGTTTCGTTCTGCGGTAGGAATGCGGTCCGCATAGCTGATCTGCGACCGCATTTTTGACAATTTTTCGAAAAATTAATTCTTTTGATTTTCAAAGGCTCAAATCACTACCAAGGGTCCGAAATACATTCCTAACACATATTCAGACCTTGACACTATGAGCTACTAGGTTTTAAGCACAAAACTTTACGGGGCCTTACAAGTACAAAAGTGAGTTTGTTAGCTCTGTTGCAATGAGGCCTATTCTAAGGATAAAAAGTTGGCAAAGTCCAAAACTTTGACATGAGAGTCTTTTTTTTTTTTTTTGATTTGCACCGGGTTTCCGAGTCTCTAAGAGCCCCGACTAATCCCGGGGGTGCACATGCCCTTGGCAAGGAGTTTCCCGCAAGTGCACCACGGTTAATTCAGGTTTTACCCAGTCCGATGGCCCTCAGAAATTGTTTGCACGACCTTGAAATGGAGCA
The DNA here is from genome assembly GCA_026770625.1 of Nicotiana glauca. Taxonomy (NCBI): domain Eukaryota; kingdom Viridiplantae; phylum Streptophyta; class Magnoliopsida; order Solanales; family Solanaceae; genus Nicotiana; species Nicotiana glauca. Next base: position 18,058 of record MU752849.1, on the reverse strand, counting down.
AACCCCAAGGCTCAAGTCTATTACCACAAGGCCAACCCTTGAGGGTTAACTTTGACATGAGAGTCTTCAGGGACAAACTATCCCTAACTGCATAAATTTAAAAGACAACTAGCCTAAGGTGTGGTAAATAAATTTAAAATATATTTTGCTAACTTGTAACTTTAAATTTCTGTTCATCTGGTCGGTAATCCTTCAAAAAGAATATCGTCGCATATGAAATGGCTGAATACGCTGGCCAAAAAAGATTGCTGTAAGATGCATGAAGCAGAAATCAAATCCCTGGATCAGTAGCAAACAAGGTACAAAAATTTCTCATGAGCTGCTAACAATGACGTGAGTGTGTAAGAGGGAATGTCTGACTGAATGGAGCAATTTAAAGTGTTTGGGGAATTTCTAAGGTGACTAATGGTGATATATACGAGGAAGCAATTTAAAGTATTTGGGTAATTTTTAGGGCGACTATTAAAGATATGTATGAGGAAGCAACCAAGTTGTTTGAATCGAGTTATCCAGGTAATTGTTTGAAGATGCCACTGGATCTAAGGAGGTTGTGGACCAATGTTAACTATGATGGCGAAGAGACAAGGAAAACGGTGCAATTAAGATTCACTTGACTATGCGAGCATATTTAATGTTAGGGATCAGAAGCATTAGACCACTGTAAAATGGCCACTTCTTTTCTGGTGGGCAGTGGTTTATATACTTGGTTGTATATTTGTTGCATCCCCTTAGATGTTTCATGTTAGAAGTTATTTACTTATAAAAGAACTTATAATTATGAGTAGTTGGGTTATAATTTTCTTATGAGATATTGTAATGTCTACCTTTTGTTGAGAGTGTAACAAGTGGACAGAACAATATGCTAACTCATCTGGGAGTTCGTTAACAGTTTGCTGTCTTAGAAGGTCGTGAGATTTTTTGCTACCAACAGAGAGGATTTGTGTTCTTTTAAGTTTTAGGAATGATGTTTTCCATTAACAAATAATGACAGGAATAAATGATTTGCTGCACTGTGTACTTTAACTGACAATAATCATGTAGAACTTTCCCTGCTGCTGATGGGAGAAACATATGTGAGTGAAGTGTTTTGTATAATCAAAGATCCTCTCATGTTTATTTTGTTACCGGGGACATGGACCATAAAAATGATAGAATGGTTCATTTGTTGAGTGTGTTGGATGTAAGAATTAAGCTGATATGTGTTTGTACACTTTGTCTGGGGAATTAGGACGCGTGGCTGCGATTTTGAAAGGCTAATTATCAGCAACAGATAAAGACAGATTAAGAAATGGCGCTTGTTAGTTTATCTATAACTTTTTTAACCTTTTATTTTGGCTGGGTCGAGCAGGGAGTAAAATTTTTAGCTGATATTTGTAGGACTTGTTTCTTCCAATTTGTAGAAATTACAGTAGCACTGTGCTGCTTTCTCATGAACTTTCTTAATTTTGCTACTCTTGCAAAGGTCCAAAAGGAAAATATTGCTCAAATGAAATGGTTATACTCTGACTTTGCTTTTAGTTGCTGCAAGACCTTGTTGATTCTTATACTCTCTGATCATCAGATAGCTATTAAGATGACACAGTCATGTATTGTTTGCCTAATCTTTGCGGTTCTGCAGATATTGGTTATCCGTTGGTGCACAGCCGTCAGAACCGGTTGAACGTCTTCTTTTCCGAGCAGGTGTATTACCTCCTCCACCCATGCTAGCTATGGGACAAAAAGGCGGTCCACGGGACAGTCGTCCAGTTCATCCTATGACTGGACGTGTCATGGCACGGGAAAGTGTCAAAATTGCTGATCCTAAAGTTAGTTCTGAAGTTGACGGAGATGACAAAGCTTAGAACCAGACTAGTTATATTTTATACAACTTCAACTCGAAGAGCTAATGTTTGTTCCAATAGTGATATGTTGATATGTGATAATTACAGAGCTAATATCTGTTTGTTACTCTTGATTGCTGGGGTTGAAACTTGAAATCCAAGGACATATCATCGTTAAAGATGCTGTTGTCAGTGGTCTCTAAAAACTATGTGATCATGCTTTGCTTTCCCATTTTGCTTTCTGATGGTAATAAATGGATGATGTAGAATAGCTAGTAAAAGTTGCAGGATAGCCTGATGATGAATATCTTACATTGATAGTAGGAACTAGGAATAATATCCATCTTTCCAAAAGCATGGATGTTTTTGGAGTTAAAATCATACATGATACTTTTTGTCCCTTGCTTGCGCTGAGTGTACTGATCTGAGCTAAACCATTATATTTCTTAGTCAGATACAACTTTTGAAAGTCTGGCACTGGCAAGTATTAAATTGTTGCTCTGTCGGAGAATCTTGTAAAGATGTCTTTATGTTGCTGGATAAAGAAATGAGACTGATGTACAGGTTTAATATGCTTAAATATGGTTGTTCAGAAGGGAGCAAACTGCAGATAGATGGTTGTTCAAACCGTGTGCTATCGATCCTTTGGGGATTTTTTCCATTATGAAGAAGAAGAATATCTGAATAAGTAGGGAAAAATGGAACACAAGATGATGAAGCTTCTGGCTTTTGATTACGAAGGGAAAAAAAGAGAGGAAATAAATGGTTGGGAGGGGTTGCAATCGAACAACTTGGCTACATTTTGACACTTGCGTATAAATACACACTTGTCAATGAAAATAGTCATATAGAAGCGGTGACGGTGCGATATTAGCAAATCATTTTGTTTTTGCTGTTTTAATGAAGTTGTCTAGTTTTTGCCTACATTGTGTGGCTCTTGCCAAACAAGGTTCTTGTTAATGACGGTGATAACTGAAAATCCTATTAGACATTTAAATTCATTTATATGGTTCAAAAAACAGATTTTGGTTTGTTGGCAAGTATCTACAGAAGGTTGTGTGAGGTCAACCCATCTGTTTAATTGTGGAGAAGTTGATAAAAAATGAAAAGACTGGGGCTTTCTCATTTTTTTGCCTCCGCTCCTTTCTTTGTCATTTGGTCTACTTTCCTCTTTGGTCATGTTTGGTTTTTGAAGATGTTCGTGTCTTAAGTTGAATTGATGAAGTTTTAGGTTGGTATGTAAGAAATTTTGATTGGAGAATGATGGGAAGTTGATTGTAGTAAATGAAAGCACAAATTGTAATTGTCGATTCTAAATTGCAGCAGGAACCATGCTCTTTAAGTTTCTTTTAACCTGTACTAGAAAAGGTAGGGGTTGTATTGCGGGAGTGGGAGTGTAAGCGTTATTGATTATAGAACTTTTTAAAGAATATATAGATTCACATTTTTGGCTTCTGATATTAGAACATGTTTACTCCATTTTGCCATAGGAATCTAATGGTGTGTCGGTTTTCGGGTCAAGTGTGGGTTATTAATTATCCCCTCCACCATCTGTTTGGCTAAATGGAGGTTACTAGGAAACATGTAGTGCCATTCACAATACTATTTGGATTCTTATCTCTCTGAAGCGATTGAATGGTATCCAGGTAAATGCTTGACACAAAAGATTCTGAAGAAGAAGCCAAAGAAGGCTGTGAAAATTTCAACTTCTTTAGTCCACCTCAAGTACCAGATGACAGAAGAAGATATTGACGAAGATGCAATGCTCTAACTGTTCCATTATAAAAACCAAAACACACACTAATGTACAGTTTAAAGTGGTTTGTAACTCATTTTCTTTTCTTGTATAGGCTGATGGAACAAGACTATGATATTGGGTAAGTCAATCAATTTGCTCAAGCACATTTTCTTGGGTGTGGATGTTGCACATTCAGAATATAAACAAACTAAAATGTCAATTATATGTCCGTTTTAGTTGTTAAATATCCATATGCCCATTTTAGTTAAAGATCCATATGCTTATGATTTATGCAGGTCAACTATATGAAGAAGATGATTAAGAGGATGAGGTAGAGGAGGATGAAGATGGCGACGACGAGGATGAAAATGTTACAAAGACCAAGAAGAAGGTAGTTTAATACTCCTATTTAGTATCGCAAATTATATCATGTGTAGTTGAGATATCCCTTAGTGCTAACCATTTTCCTCTTTTTTGTTTCAAACATTACTGCAGTCATCTGCTGTGGACAAGGTTCGTTTTTGTTTTGTTTGCTCAAGTTTACTTCATCTCCTTTATAAACCTTTGACTTGCTTACTTATTCCTCTTCTAACAGAGGAGTGGAAGGGCACCTGCAGCTGATGGTCAGCCCGGTCTGAGTGCAAGCAACAGTAGCCCAACTCATTAAATCCAGTGAAATTCCAATTCGGGTATGGAGAGGGTAATGTGTACGCAGACATTATGAAGGTAGAGAGGTTATTTCCGATAGACCCAAATGTTATATATCACTTAGGACCACTATTTAAGTCTATGTACTTAATTAAGAGCAACAAAAGAAAAAGAGAAATAACAGAAATTAGATTCACAGAATCTTTAGGAGTAGTTCTATTCTATGTGAACCAAATGAGTTCCTTTAAGAATCATGTCTCAATTATTACACACATAAGAACCTGATGCTCTACTTTTCCAAGTGAGACTACATTTTCACCTTTTCTCTTTTCTTTCTTTTTTCCAACTCATTTCCATTTACATGCAAATTAATGAGCAACATTTTCAGCCTAGCTATTCCATCATATAATTTCAATGCAACTAAGGATGTGTTTGGTACAACGAAGTCATTTTCTAGTGTTTGGTTGATGGCAAATGATGGGAAGGATTTCCCTCATTTTTAGAGGGATGTCATTAATTTTCGCTACAACTATCTAAACTTTAAACTACATATTACTTATTTCAACTAACAGTGAGACATTATTATTGTTACCCCCTCCGTTCCAATTTGCGTGAACCTGTTTGACTGGGTACTGAGTTTAAGAAAAATATAAGACTTTTGGAATTTGTGGTCCTAAACAAATTAGAAAGGGGTTCAGAGTATTTGTGCTGTTATAAAAGCTTCTCGTTAAGGGTAGAATTGGAAGTTTAAGCTAAATTGTTTTCAAATTTAGAAAGGGGTCATTCTTTTTTAAACGGACCAAAATGAAATAAGTTCACATAAACTAGAACGGAGGGAGTATTATTAATCTTTACTATTCAAAAATTTGATCAAAACACTCTCTGATTTGCTAATATTGTCATTAATCTTAATTATATATTTTTTCCGAAGAAACATTTCCCATTCACCAACCAAATGTTCATTGAAAAACATGTTTCAGGAAATTATTTTCGATATGACTTTTGTCATATCAAATAGAGGCGGAGCTAGTATTTTGAAATTATGGGTTCAGGAGTCTAATCCTTTTAAGTTAATGGATTCAGAAGTAATAATTCGTACATATTCAATGAACTTTTTAAGATAAATACACTATTTGAAACAAAGTTACTGAGTTCGGCCGAACCCGCAATCGGCACGCGGGCTCTTGCCACTGATATCAAATACACTCTAAGTGAAATCTCATTATAGAGCTCTTAAATTCATGCAATTTAAGAGAACCAAGAATGAGCCAAGAACTTCTTAATCAACATTTATAAGGCAGCTAGAAGGGAAGAGCAGTCGTGGTTAAAGCTTAGTTTTAAGCTATGTTGTTTGGAATTTCCTATGTTACTTGTTATGATCCTAAACCGAATCCGGTCGTGATGGCGCCTATCGTGAAACTAGGTCATCCGACACAAATCCCCAAAACCAATTAAATAGTTATAATAAATCATTTCAAGTCATTAATAAGCTATAAATCCCAAAATATAGAGTAGAATAGAACAGTGCGGAAACAAACACATCCCGACATCGGGGTGTCACTAGTCATGAGCATCTAAAATCCTTCTAAGAGTATGAAATAACAACATAGTCTAGTACAAAGCTAGTACAAAGTGAAATGAAGGTAGGAAGGAGAAGCACTGGGTTGTGAACGTCGAGCAGATACCTAGTCAACTCCGAACAAGCCTGCTGGAAAGCAATCAACACTCGCTAGCATGACGCGAAACTCCTGAATCTGCACATAGGGTGCAGTGAGTAAATGTTATTACGCTAACTCAGTAAGTAATAAAAGTAAAGGCAGCTGAGAGATAAGAAAACATGTAAAATACAGCATAATGCTACAACAAAACAGTATAAAACCAAAACAATACAATAAAACAGTAAAAGCTCGTAAAAACACCTTAGTTCAGTAAAAAACCTCTTTAAAACATCTTTCAGTAGTTCAAACGAGTGATGAAAATAGGGAGAAAGGATAGAAACATAAATCAGCCCCTCGGGCAAAATACCAACAGAACAAGCCCCTCGGGCTATCTAATAATCACTCGTATCAGCCCCTCGGGCAATAACATGACGCGCTCACTAGGGGTGTACAGACTCCTGGAGGGGCTCCTTACAGCCCAAGCGCAATAACAAGCCATCTCGTGGCATAATCAAACAGGCACTCGGCCTCATAACAAGCCACCTCGTGGCATAACAAATCATGCCTCGACCTCATAATCATGAATCAATACAACACTGCTGCGGCACACAACCCGATCCCATAGTATCCTCACAACACATGCCCTCGGCCTCACTCAGTCAGAAATCTCACAAGCCACTCGGGTAATAATAAACCATGATGCTCAGCCCAAAATATCATTTACAATATCAAAAACGAGTAAAGATGGATGAGTTGTGAGAGTAGAATATAGCATAATTGAGTACAAATACGGCGTCAAAATAGTGAGGAATAGTAGTACAAATCCCCTAAGGGTCCAAAATAGTTGGCACGAGGCCCAAGTATGGCATTCAACCCAAAACATGATAATACTTTTCAAAACACAATGATAGCGAATAGTTTTCAATCAAATACGCGGTTTATCAGTAATAAAGGACAGACTAAGTCACAATCCCAACGGTGCACGACCCCATGCTCATCATCTAGCATGTGTGTCACCTCAAAGTAGCATAACGATGTGAAATCCGGGGTTTTATACTATCATGACCCAATTCCCAACCCGGTCGTGATGGCGCCTCTCGTAAAGACAAGGCCAGCCAGACCAAACAGAACACCTCTTTACATAGTTAAACACCATAGACAATTATTAAACATAATGTAATAGTCATAATTTGAGGAAATAACGATAACAATAAGGGAAATCATCCCGACACAGCCCAAACCGGGGTGTCACAAGTCACGAGCAACTAAAAAATCCAGATACAAGTCTGCGGAATACTAAGTCTGATACAATAGTTCTATGAACATGAAAATGATAAGATAGGGGAGGCACGGGGGCTGCGGACGTTAACAATTATCTTGTAGTCTCCAAATCACTTCCTGGACTAGGAGGATCAGCACTCAGGAGCAGACTCTGCTATGCCTGTATCTGCACACACGGTGCTGGAAGTAATGTGAGTACTCCGACCTAGTGAGTAATAATTATAAATAATGGCTGAAAGCATGAAAACACGTAAGGGCACAAGGCAATTCTATATCAAAGCAGTGAAATCACTTAAGCAGTAAACTAACGAAGAAGTTGAATGAAATCTCTTCAAATCAGGTATAACAGGTAATTTAACAGGTAAATAACAGGTAGAAATCCACCCCGCGGGCTCACTCTCATCGCTTAGCACTCATTCTTAGCACTCGGCTCATATAACTATCATAGTAACAGAAATCAGAATAACCGCCGCAGCGTGCAACCCGATCCGTACATCGCTGCGACGTGCAGTCCGATCCATATATATAGTCTACTGCACTCACTGGGGGTGTGCAGACTTTGGAGGGGCTCCTACAGCCCAAGCGCTATATCGCTGCGGCGCGCAACCCGATCCACATAAAAATATTTGCGGCGGTATGCAGCCCGATCCATAATATTTATGACATCCTCACTGTTGGGTTCTCAACCCCTCTCAGTCATTTTACTCACAGCCTCTCGGGCACAATAATGTAACGTAGGAATCTCAACCCACATATTTCTCTCATTTAGAATTAGCATTTATGAAACCGGTTCTCGTTGTTTAAACAAATAGAAGCATGAATGAGGATATGTTTTTAACAAGTAAAGTGAGGAAAATTAGTCAAAATTCCCCTAAGGGTTCTACAGGTCAGCATAAGGCCCCAAACATGGCAACTAGCCCAAATCATAATGATAACAAATAAGTCTCAGTCAAATAAGTAGTAATTTCAACAATCGGGACGGAGCAAGTCATAATCCCCAATGGTGCGCTACCCCACACTCGCTATCCGGCATGCAAGTCACCTCAATATAGCACTAAGATGTATAATCCGGGATTTCAAACCCTCAGGATATCATTTAACATCATTACTCACCTCGAGCCAGCTAATTCTCTAGCTCGCGACGCCTTTGCCCCTCAAATTGGCCTCCACGTGCGTCGAATCTATCCAAAAATAGAACGAATACGTCACAATGTGCTAAGTGAACAAAGCCCAATCGAAAACAATCGAAAATACCAAAAATATGAAATTAGAAAAAACCCAAGCCCCGGGCCCACATCTCGAAACTCAGAAAATTTTACATCAACATGTTCCTTATCAATCCGATGTCTATACATATCAAAAACACAAGGATCAGAGTTCAATTGACCCCTCAAATCCCCATTTTTAACTCTCTTAAACTCAATCCCTAAACCTCCATTTTTAGTCCATAAATCCCTAGATTTTCAGTACTAATTCATGAAATATCACCATAGAATTGTGTTTTAGGTCTAAAATCCTTACCTTATCGAAGTTCCCTTGAAATCTCTCTTCAAGATCGCCCAAAAACTCTAAGTCCGAAGTTAAAAATGAATAAACCCTTAAAAATCGTGAAGGAGAACCATATAAACTTTCTGCCCAGACATAACCTCATATGCGGTCAATTACCTGCTTCTGCGGTCATTTCGCCGCATCTACAGAATTTCACTTAACGGACTCAACTGCATCTGCGGTCCACTCGCCGCATCTACAGCTCCGCAAGTGTGTTCCCTTTTTCGCATTTGCAGTTCCAGACCTACCTCAGCCTTTCCACTTCTGCGACTCGAACACCACATCTGCGGTCCCCAAACTGCAGGTGCGAAAACACTAGAAGCAGTAATTTTTCTGCTATTGCACAAGTCCATAACTCTTCCTGTTAGCCATCCGACATCACACCGAGGTCCCCAGACCTCAAACAAAAGCACCAACACCTCCCAAAACCTCATTCAAATTTGTTCCAATCGTCAAAATACCTCAAACAACACCAAAACCACCAATTCACATCGAATTCAAGCCTAAGTTTTCTAAAACTTTCTAAACACGCTTTTGATAAAAAAACCCAAACAAACCATGTCCGAATGACCCGAAATTTTTCACATACATCCCAATTGATATATTGAAGCTACAAAAACTCTCGGAATTCCATTCCGATCCTCGGATCAAAATCTCACCTACCAACCAGAAATCACCAAAATACTAACTTCGTCAATTCAAGCCTAATTCTATACCGGACCTCCAAAACCAATTCCGTTCGCTCTTCTAAGTCATAAATCACCTCCCGAAGCTAACCTAATGATCAGAACTCACATCCGAGCCCTCTAACACATAAGTCAACATCCGATCGACTTTTCTAACTTAAGCCTTCTTAAAAGAGACTAAGTGTCTCATTTCTTACCAAATTCTCTCCGAACTCAAACCAATCAACTCGACCACATAAAACACGGATAACGAAGCATAAAGAAGCAGAAATGGGGTAAATGGAGCGATAACTCATGAGACGACTGGCCGGGTCATCACACATACCCTCCGAACAATATTTACAATCATTACTTACCTCTATCCAGTCCAAACTCTAGCCCGCGATGCCTTTGCCCCAGAACCGGCCTCAGGATGCTCCAAATCTATCCAAAAATAGATTTACACCATCAAAATATGCTAATGGAACAAAGCCCACACGAAAATAATCAATTTACATGGAAACTCTCGAAATTGGCCAAACCCGACCCCTTGGGCCCATGTCTCGTATTCTGACAAAAATCACAAAACTAGAATCCTTACACTCTTAGGAGTTCATACATATCAAGAATACCAAAATCCGACCCCAAACGGCCCCTCAAATCCCTAGATTTAAGTCTTCAAATTTCCAAGCCGTAACTTCCAATTTTAGGCTTTAGATTCCACAAATTTTATGTTTTATTAGGTAGAAATCACATTAGGATCAATTATTAAGTCCATAAATCTTATCTCTAAGTGTTTTCCCTTGATTCCCTCTTCAATCCTCCTCAAAAAGCTCCAAAATCGCTCAGCAATGGTGAAACTTAGACCCAAAATTGCGTAAATGGTCTTTTAAACATTCTGCCCAGCTATTCACGTTCCTTCTTCGCGAACGTGGTCAACACCTTGTATTCGCGAAGCACAAACTTATATTTACCACTAATTCCTTCATCGCGAATGCGACACCCCTAATGCGAATGCGTTGCTTCTGCTCATCAAAGCTTCGCGAACGCGACAATCCTCTCGCGAACGCGAAGCACAATTCTCCAGGACCCCAGCTGCTCATCTTTCCTCTACGCGAACACGGCAAGATCCTCGCGAACGCGATAACCAATGACCTCAGCCCTTCGCGAACACGGGACCACCTTCGCGAATGCGAAGGTCAACTCTATTGACTCACATACTAACCCCTCGCGAACGTGGGACATCCCTCGCGAACGCGAAGGCCAAAAGCCTGCAACACCAACAATAGTTTTCCTACAACTTTTTCCAACATGGAATGATCCGTTCAACCACTCGATACTCAACCGAGGCCCTCGGGACCTCAAACAAACATGCCAACATATACCATAACCTCATTCAATCTTGTTCCAACCTTCGTAACGCTCAAAACAACATCAAAACACCAAATTGATATTGGGTTCAAGCCTAAGAATTCAAAAAACTTCCAAATTCCACTTTCGATCAAAAAGTCTATCAAACCTCATCCGAATGACCTAAAATTTTGCACAAACGTCACAAATGACACAACGAACCTACTCCAACTTCCAGAATTCCATTCCGACCCCTATATCAAAATTTCACCTATCAACCGAAAAATGTCGAAATTCTAATTTCGCCAATTCAAGCCTAAATCTACTCCGAACATCCAAAACACATTCCTATAACTCTCCTAAGTCTCAAATCACCTCCCAAAGCTATTCGAACCATCAGAATTCACATCCAAGCCATTTTTTACATAAGTCAACATCCATATAACTTTTCCAACTTAAGCTTTCTCAAAAGAGACTAAGTGTCTTAAACTTTACCAAAACCTCTCCGGACCCGAACCAACCAAACCAATAACACACAATATAGCTGAACAAGACAATAAGAAGTAGAAATGGGAAAAACGAAGCGGTAACTCATGAAATGACTAGCCGTGTCGTTACATCTGCCCCATCTTAAACAAACATTCATCCTCGAACGAGTCACGAAACATACCCGAAGCCTCAAATAGGTGAGGATATCTGGTCTACATCTACCACTCGATCTTCGAGGTAGCCTCCTCCACGGGCCGACCTGTCCACTGCCCTTTTACTGAAACTATATCCTCTGACCTCAACTTTCGAACCTGACGCTCCAAAATAGCTACTGGCTCCATATAATAAGTCAAATAATCATCTAACTGAACTGTGCTAAAATCCCGAACATGAGACGGATCGCTAATATACTTCCGGAGCATAGAAACATGAAATATCGGATGCACACTCGATAAGCTAGGTGGCAAAGTAAGCTCATAAGCCACCTCCCCAATCCTCCGAAGCACCTCAAAAGGCCCAATGAACCGATGACTCAATTTACCCTTCTTCCCAAATATCATAACACCCTTCATGGGCGAAACCTTCAACAGAACCTTCTCACCAACCATGTAGAACACATACCAAACCTTCCTGTCAGCATAACTCTTTTATCTCGACTGTGCTGTACGAAGACTCTCCTGAATTACCTTTACCTTGTCTAAATCATCCTGCACCAAGTCTGTACCCAATAGCCTAGCCTCACCGGCTCAAACCAACCAATCGGAGATCTACACTGCCTCCCATACAAAGCCTCATATGGAGCCATCTGAATACCCAACTGATAACTGATGTTATAGGCAAACTCTGCGAGTGGTAAAAACTGATCCCATGATCCTCTAAAATCAATGACACAAGCACTCAACATGTCCTCCAATATCTGAATAGTGCGTTCGGACTGCCCGTCCGTCTAAGTGTGAAAAGTTGTGCTCAACTCAACCTAAGTACCCAACTCTCGCTGTACAGACCTGTAAAACTGCGAAGTAAACTGAGTACCTATATCTGAAATGATAGAAACTGGGACACCATGCAAGCGAACAATTCTGCCAACCGCTCTGAAGAATAGGTTGTACACAACGGAAGGAAGTACGCGGACTTGGTCAGCCGATCCACAATCACCCAAATAGCATCAAACTTCTTCAAAGTCTGTTGGAGCCCAATTACAAAGTCCATGGTGATACGCTCCCATTTCCACTTTGGAATATCTATCTGCTGAAGCAAGCCACCCGATCTCTGATGCTCTCATATTTCACCTACTAACAATTGAGACACCGGGCTACAAATCCCACAATGTCCTTCTTCATTCTCCTCCACCAATAATGATGTCTTAGATCCTGATACATCTTCGCAGCAGGATGAATAGAATATCATGAGCTATGAGCCTCCTCTAGAATCAACTCCCGAAGACCATCCACATTGGGCTTGCATATCGGCCCTGTATCCTGAATACCCCATCATCACCAATGGTCATATCTCTGGCATCGTCGTGCTGAACTCTGTCCTTAAGGATAAGAAAATGAGGATCATCATACTGGATCTCTCTGATGCGATCAAATACGGAAGACCGAGAAATCACACAAACCAATACCCGACTAGGCTCCGAAATATCCAACCCCACGAACCGATTAGTCAAGGCCTGAACATCATCTGCAAGAGGACTATCCCCAACTGGAATATACGCCAAAATCACCATACTCACTGCCTTCCTACTCAAAGCATCGGCCACCATATTGGCCTTCCACGGATGGTACAAAATAGTGATATCATAGTCCTTTAGAAGCTCCAACCATCTACGCTGCCTCAAATTGAGATACTTCTGCTTGAACAAGTGCTGGAAGCTATGATGATTAGTAAACACCTCACAAGACACACCATACAAGTAATGCCTCCAAATTTCAATGCGTGAACAATGGCAGCCAACTCCAAATCATGAACAGGGTAGTTCTTCTCATGGGGATTCAACTGACGAGAAGCATAAGCAACAACCCTCCTGCATCAACACACACCCAATACCAACTCTCAAAGCATCACAATACATGGTATATGAACCTGAAGTTAATGGAATAACTAACACTGGAGCCGTGGTCAAAGCAATCTTGAGCTTCTGAAAGCTCTCCTCACACTCATCCGACCACATGAAAGGAGCACCCTTTTGAGTCAAGTTGGTCAAGGGTGATGCGATAGATTAAAATCCCTAAACGAACCAGCAGTAATAACCCGCCAAACCAAGAAAGTTGTGAATCCCTATGGTTGAGAATGGTCTGGACCAACTCTGAACCGCCTCTATCTTCTTCGGATCAATCTGAATACCCTCACTAGACACCACGTGCCTCAAGAAAGCCACTGAGGTGAGCCAAAACTCATACTTGGAGAACTTTGCATAAAGCTTCTCCTCCCTCAATCTCTGCAACACAACTCTAAAGTTCTCCGCGTGCTCCTCCTGACTACGTGAATACACCAGAATGTCATCAACAAAAACTATGACAAACGGGTCAAGATAAGGCCAAAACACGCTGTTCATCAAATGCATGAATGCTGGTGGGGCATTGGTCAGCCAAAAGACATCACCAAGAACTCATAATAACCATATCGGGTCCTAAAAGCTATCTTAAGAATATGACTCACTGATCTTCAGCTGGTGATAACCTAAACGAAGATCAATCTTGGAGAACACCCTCGCTCTCTAAAGATGGCCAAACAAATCATCGATATGAGGCAAATGATACTTGTTCTTGATTGGTACTTTGTTCAACTGCCTGTAATCAATGCACATCCTCATCGTGCCATCATTCTTCTTCACAAATAGAACAGGTGCACCCTAAGGCGACACACTAGGCCGAATGAACCCCTTATCAAGGAGTTCCTGAAGCTGCTCCTTCAACTCCTTCAACTCCGCTGGTGCCATACGATATGGTGGAATAGAAATGGGCTGAGTGCCCGGCACCAGATCAATTCCAAAGTCAATACCCATGTCCGGTGGCATGCCCGATAGATATGTAGGAAACACATTAGGATTATCCCTCACAACAAGAACAAAATCAATACTAGGAGTCTTTGCACCGACATCCCTTACAAAGGCTAAGTATGAAAGAAAATCCTTCCCAACCATCCGCTGGGCCTTAAAGAACGAAATCACCCTACTGGGGACAAAATTAGTCGAACTTCGCCACTCAATCTGTGGCACACCCGGCATAGCTAATGTCACTGTCTTTGCATGATAGTCCAAAATAGCACGATATAGAGATAGCCAATCCATGCCCAATATCACATCAAAGTCCACCATAAAAAGCAATAACAGATCCACTCGGGTCTCCAGACCCCCAATAGTCACCGCACACGACCGGTACACACGGTCCACAATAATAGTATTGTCTACCGGCGTATATACACAAACAGGTGAAATACGAGACTCACGGGGCGTATCCAAATAATGAGAAAAATATGATGACACATGAAAAAGTGGAACCGGGATCAAATAACACAGAAGCATCTCTATGGCAGACTAAGATAATACCTGTAATCACAACATCTGAAACAATAATATCGGGTCTAGGTGGGAGTGCATAGAAATGGGCCGGACCACCACCTAATCGACCTCCCCCTCTGGGGCGGACCTTAGCTGACTGACCTCCACCTCTAGCTAGTTGGGTGGGTGGTGGTGAAGTGACTGGCGCTGAAGCCGATGGCTGACTCCTTTATTGAGACGAACCCCCAAGACGACGAGGACACTGCCTCCACATGTGACCCAACTCTCCACACTCATAGCAACTCCCTGGTGCTAGAGACATGTACTGAAGGGAACCCCTAGCACCGAAATGACTAGCAGATGCACCTGGTATAGAAGAGCCCTGAACTGATGGAGCACATGATGAACTCTGGGTTGGAAGGGCACTGAGCGAGGAATGGACCTAATGAGAACTGTGAGAATTATTACCCAATGACGCCCCACGATAACTTGGGTGAGATGACTAAGCATGTCTGAATGGACGACCTTTTCCGTGCTGAAACTGACCTCTCGAAGGAGCACCACCATAACTACTAGATCCCCGAGGCCTCTTGTCCTCCCTCTCATCTCGCTCCTAGCGATGAACTATCTCGATCTCACAAGCAATGTCAACAACCTCCTAAAAAATAGCACCAGCCACCATCTCACTAGATATGAGAATCCGAAGCTGATACGTGAGGCCATCAACGAACCTCTTAATCCTCTCTCTCTCTCCATATGAACTAACCAAACAGCATGATAAGCTAACTCCGAGAACCTCATCTCATACTATATCACAGTCATATCTCCCTGATGCAACTGCTCAAACTGCCTACACAGATCCTCTCTACGAGACTATGGCATTCTCTAAAAAGAGAATGAAGAACTGCTTCCAGGTAAGGGGTTCTGTACCAACAGGCCTACGCCTCTTATAAGCCTCCCACCAAAGGAAGGCAACTCCATAAAACTGAAAAGTAGTAATTGCGACCCCGCTTGTCTCCAGAATACCCGATATACGAAGAATCCTCTAACACTTATCCAAGAAACCCTGGGGATCCTCTCCCTATGTACCACTAAAAGTCAGAGGCTGAAGTCTACCAAACCTCTCCAACCTACGTTGCTCTTCCTCTAGCATAACTGGAGCTATATAATCCTAAGCAGCTGCAACCAGTTGGGCTGGATGTGCCTCCGGTGTCTGAAGTCCCTGCACGACCTGCTCATGTGTGCGAGCGACGGGAGTTTGAGTGCCTCCCCCGACCTAAGGAGTAGTTGTGGCTGTAGTAACTTAGACCGCATGATCTAGGCCAGTGCATAATGATAAAATCTAGGCCCAACGCTTCCTGAAGACCTGGAATCACAATGGGCACAACTGGTGCCTGAGTTGGTGCGGCTGGAGTGTCCACAATTGGGACTTGATCATAAACTGGGGCGGTTGGTGGATCTGTAGGTACTACCCTAGCTATTGTGCGCGCTACACCCTGCCCCTACCACGGCCTCGACCGCATCCTCGGCCTCTAGTGGCCCAGATGGTGGCACTGCTGGTCGTCCACCCTGACCGGTAGCACGTGTCCTCACCATCTGTGAGAAAATAGAATAACAGAAGTTTAGTACTCGGATCAACAGATTCGCACGACAAGAATTTCAAGAATATGAAGTTTTCATAAAGGTTCTACAGCCTCCCGAGGATAAATAAAGACGTCTTCATACCGATCTACGAGACACTACTAAACCTGCTCATGACTCGTGAGGCCTATGTAACCTAGGCTTGATTCTATCTAGTCACGACCCTAAGCCGGACCCGATCATGATGGCGCCTATCGTGAAACTAGGCCAGCTGACACAAACCCCCAAACCAATTAAACAATTATAATAAATCATTTAAAGTCATTAATAAGCTATAAATCCCCAAATATAGAGTAGAATAGAACAATGCAGAAACAAACACAATCCGACACGGGGTGTCACCAGTCATGAGCATCTAAAATCCGTCTAAGAGTATGAAATGACAACATAGTCTAGTACAAAGCTAGTACAAAGTGAAATGAAGATAGGAAGGAGAAGCACTGGGCTGCGAACGCCGAGCAGCTACCTAGTCAATTCCGAACAAGCCTTCTGGAAAGCAATAAACACTCGCTAGCGTGACCCGAAACTCCTGAATCTACACACAGGGTGCAGGGAGTAATGTGAGTACGCCAACTCAGTATCTAATAAAAGTAAAGGCAAGTGAGAGATAAGAAAACACGTAAAACACAACATAATGCTACAACAAAATAGTATAAAACTAAAACAATACAATAAAACAATAAAAGCTCGTAAAAACACCTTAGTTCAGTAAAAACCTCTTTAAAACTCTTTCAGTAGTTCAAATGAGTAATGAAAATAGGGAGAAAGGATAGAAACTTAAATCAGCCCCTCGGGAAAAATACCAACAGAACCAGCCCCTTGGGCTATCTCACAATCACTCGTATTAGCCCTTCGAGCAATAAAATGAAACAACAGCCCATCAGGCTATATCACATCTCACACTCGGTACTCGTGCTCAATGGGGGTATACAGACTCCTAGAGGGGCTCCTTACAGCCCAAGCGCAATAACAAGCCATCTCGTAGCATAATCAAACAGGCACTCAGCCTCATAACAAGCCACCTCGTGGCGTAACAAATCAGGCCCTCAGTCTCATAATCATGAATTGATACAACACTGCTGCGATGCACAGCTCGATTCCATAGTATCCTCACAACACATGCCCTCAGTCTCACTCGGTCAGGAATCTTACAAGCCACTCGGGCAACAGTAAAACATGACGCTCAGCCCAAAATATCATTTACAATATAAAAAACCCGAGACCCTCGGGACCTCAATGAAACATGCCACATATCCCATAATCTCATTCAAACTTTTTTCAACCTTCGAAACGCTCAAAATAACATTAAAACACCAAATTGACATCGGATTCAAGTCTAAGTATTCCAAAAACTTCAAAATTCTCCTTTCGATAAAAAATTCTATCAAACCTCGTCCGAATGACCTGAAATTTTGCACACACGTTACAAATAACACAACAGACCTACTCTAACTTTCGAAATTCCATTCCGACCCCTATATCAAAATCTCACCTATCAACCGAAAAATGCCGAAATTTCAATTTCGCTAATTCAAGCCTAAATCTACTCCGAACCTCCAAAACACATTTCGATCACGCTTCTAAGTCCCAAATCACCTCCCGAAGCTATCCAAACAATCAGAATTCACATCCGAGCCCTTTTCCACATAAGTCAACATCCGGTTGACTTTTCCAACTTAAGCTTACTCAAAAGAGACTAAGTGTCTCAAACCTTACCA
>MU752848.1:60576-174604 GCA_026770625.1 Nicotiana glauca | reverse complement strand
TGAACTTTCCTAGCTAACGACCTCTGGTAGTCCCCCAAATGAGCCAAAATTCCCATAGATTTTCGACTAAGTGCATCTGCCACAACATTTGCCATTCCCGGGTGGTAAAGAATATCCATATCGTAGTCTTTGAGTAACTCTAACCACCTTCTTTGTCTCAGGTTCAACTCCTTCTGCTTGAAGATGTATTGAAGGCTCTTATGATTGGTAAATATGTCCACATGGACCCCATACAAATAATGCTGCCAAATCTTTAGTGCAAACACCACATCTGCTAGCTCTAAGTGATGCGTTGGATAGTTTTTCTCATGATTCTTGAGCTGCCTAGAGGCGTAGGCTATCACCTTGCCCCGCTGCATCAACACACACCCCAGCCCGACTCTTGAAGCATCGCAATACACCAAAAATCCCTCGGTACCCCCCGGTAGGGCTAACACCAGTGCTGTTGTTAACCTTGATTTCATTTCTTGGAAACTCTTTTCACAAGCATCAGACCATTGGAATTTAACTACTTTCTTTGTCAATTTTGTGAAAGGAGAGGCAAGAGTAGAAAACCCCTCCACAAACCTCTTTTAGTACCCAGCTAATCCCAAGAAATTGCGAATCTCGGTTGGAGTGGTAGGTCTAGGCCAATTCTTCACAGCCGCGACCTTTTGAGGGTCGACCATAACTCCTTCCCTAGAAACAACATGACCCAAGAACGCGACAGATTCAAGCCATAATTCACATTTTGAAAATTTTGCATATAATTGATGTTGCTGAAGAGTTTGCAATACTGCCCTAAGATGGCCAGCATGGTCCTCCCGACTTTGGGAATATACTAGAATGTCATCAATGAACACTATCACAAAGGAGTCTAGAAAGGGCTTGAAGACTCGATTCATAAGGTCCATGAAAATTGCTGGGGCATTTGTTAGCCCAAAAGACATTACCATAAATTCGAAGTGCCCATACCGGGTTCTGAAAGCGGTTATTGGAATATCCCACTCCCGTATCTTCAACTGGTGATACCCGGACCGCAAGTCAATCTTTGAGAAACATGCAGCGCCTTGCAATTGATCGAACAAGTAATCTATCCTTGGCAAGGGATATCTGCTTTTGATTGTGGCTTTGTTAAGTTGCCGGTAGTCAATACACATCCGCAGCGATCCATCCTTATTTCTTACAAACAAGACCGGTGCGCCCCATACGACACACTTGGCCGTATGAAACCCTACTCTAACAAATCCTTCAATTGCTCCTTTAGTTCTTTCAATTCTGCCGGTGCCATCCTGTAAGGTGGAATCGATATAGGCTGTGTGCCTGGCGTCACGTCGATCCCAAAATCAATCTCCCTATCTGGCGGAATCCTAGGGAGCTCATCTAGAAAGACATTTGGAAATTCATTCACAACTGGTATAGAATCAAGGCTAGGTGCCTCGGCATTGGTGTCTGCAACTCGAACTAGATGATAGATACACCCCTTCTTGATCATTTTCGTGGCCTTAAGGTAGGAAATAAACCGACCTTGAGGCACTACATTATCTCCCTTCCAGTCTATGATGGGTTCATTAGGAAATTCGAGCCTGATAGTTCTAGTCCCACAATCAAGTTTGGAAAAGCATGAATAAAGCCAGTCCATTCCCATTATTACGTCAAGATCCACCATTCCCAACTCGATAAGATCGGCCATGGTATCCCTGCCACGCACCATACAACACAACCCCTATAAAATCGAGCAGCCAAAATTGACTCACCAACTGGGGTAGATACTGAGAATGGCTCATGAAGCTGCTCTAGTTCTATCCCAAATCCCATAGCAACAAACGGGGTAACATATGATAAAGTGGTACCAGGGTCAATAAGTGCATACACATCATGAGATTGGACAGTCCGAATACCTGTAACAATATTTGGAGAAGCCTCTGCAGTCTGGCGACCACTCATAGCATAGAATCGGCTTGGGCACCTTGAGTTGGGGAGGGGGCTGAAGATGTGGCAGCTGCTGGACTGGAGGGCTGAGCTATGCCCCTACCTGTTCCCTGATGAGACGCGCAATAGTGTCTCTGAATATGGCCCCTCATCCCACATCCATAACACATAGGAAACTCCGTGTAGCAGACCCCCAAGTGTATATTCCCACACTTGGGACACGAGGATCTCTGCTGTTGTTGAGACCTCTCCCCTAACCAACCTCGCTGGCGGAATCCCCTGTTGCCCTGACCGGGCTTGAAATGACTCCACTGCTACTGGTTGGGTCCTGATGGTGGTGCACTGGCTGAAGACTGTGCAACAGACTGGGAAGGTCCTGATGATCCTCCCCTAAAAGCTGATCTTCCCCCACCTAGGGACTCTCCTATGTTGCCTGTAGATCGGGCCTTGCTGTTACTCTCTCTCTCCATTCTATTCTTCAACTTGCGGTCCTCTGTGGCCTGAGCAAAGGCTACCATCTTCTTGTAGTTCATGTCAGAATTCAATGCTGCTGTAGAAGCCTCATTAGTAGTCAAATGATTAAGACCCTAAACAAACCGACGCACTCTAGCCTCCATGGTGGGCAACATATGAATAGCATACTTGGACAAACGGGCAAACTCCATGTGGTACTCCCATACACTTCTGTCACCTTGCCTCAGATTTTTAAATTCTGCTGCCCGGGCTGCCCCTGTCTCAGCGGGCAAGAAATGATCAATGAAAGCATCGGCAAACTCACTCCACTTCGCCGGAGGGCGCCCCTCCTCTCGGGAGTCCTCCCATAACTCAAACCATGAATAGGCCACCCCTTTCAGACGGTAGGCAGCCAACTCTACTCCCTCTGTCTCAGTCGCACGCATCACCCTGAGGGTCTTGTGCATCTCATCAATAAAGTCCTGAGGGTCTTCTTCTGAGTTGGCACCTGTGAATACCGGAGGGTCTAATTGAAGGAATCGGCTTACCCTGGAACTAGTAGAATCCCCTGGCTGGCTGGATGAACTAGGTGCAATATTTGACCTTTGGTCCTGAGAGGCCACCAACTGAGCCAACATTTGAATAGCTCCCCTAAGATCCCCATCAGAAATGCTAGAACCGGAAGCTGGGACTGGAGGTGGGACAGGAGCATCAATGGGAGGTATAGTGGTACCCTCCGTAGTTGTAGGGACTGAGGTAGTTTGTTCTGGAACAGGCAGATCTGGCAGAGTAATAGCAGGGTGGCTACCCCCACCCGCAACATCAATCAGTGACTCATCAACCACTCCTGGGGTGGCATTGACTTCTTGGCCAGTTCTTGCCTTTTTCTTAGGTGCCATTTACTGAAATGTTGAACAATACACCGATTAGGAAGTAAACAGTTTCACCGCACGATCCAGAGTATCAAAGAAGGGTGAAATTCTTAAATGTCCGAATAGCCTCCAACCTATAGATGTGGTCGACTTTACACCGATAAGAAGGACTCTACTAGACACGGCTCCAAGACATCCTAGGACACTTTCAAAACCTTAGGCTCTGATACCAAGTTTGTCACGCCCCAACCTCGGGAGGCGCGACCGGCGCTCAATCAATTGAACCCGAATGAGCAAGCCTAACCGAACACTTTCTACCCCATCTCAATATGAATACGAAACTCACGCCTTTGATTTATTTTAGACGATAATACACGGTGTATACCACATTACTGATTCATTTCATATCATAAAAATTTACCGTACATAAGCTAGCTTCAAGGAGTCTATTAAAATTACAGCTTAAGGAGTTCGCAATCTTAGGATCACAATATATACATATAGTGGACTCCCCGAACCCCCGTACAAAACCCACACTAGTGTCTTTGGAGCCTCTAAGGATACAACAGATAAGGATGACTATGCCGACAATAAGGCCCCGGCTATACCTCAAAAGTGAAAAGCTGTAACAACAAAAGATACACCATATAGCCCCATGGAAAAATAAGGGGCTCACTGAGACTTTGAGTAGATGAACGCTCCGCTACACACGGTTGGCACTGTCCGCTATGGAGCAACCTAAATGTAGCGCCCCCGGCAAAAGGGACGTCAGTACATTTGAATTGTATTGGCATGTATAACTGAACACCATTTTACTAAAAAGAACTATCAAATAGATACAAGCAATTAATACGGGCAAAATCAAAGAAGCAATTCATATAATTCTTCATACAATTTCCACAACACAGATTAGGGCAATTCTGTCATGTGTTCACCACTGTTCTCATCACCACCGCCATCTCGAGCGGAGTCCGGTCACGACCCGACCGGATAGGTCACCTCGTTGGAGGCATTACTTTCAATCAATATTTTATTTCCCTTATACGGAATTAAATATCAGCACATTACTACCATGTGTGCGGCATGGTATCAGATCACGACCCGATCGGCTAGGTCGCCTTGCCTAGGAATTACTCCATTCTCATTAGTCAAAACCTCTAAATATTTATTCCACACACATCATAACAATTCCTGGGCACTCATGGCCACCATCATAACATCGTTTTCCCTTTTCAATATTCATTTTACAAGTTGTGATCATAGACACGTATATCAAAGATAATTCAAGTTGCAATCACAGGTAAGTGAGCACGTAGCTAGCATGAATAATTCTTTGTTTCGATGTTGGCTTATAGCCCAAGTATTTCAACACATAGTTATACTTTTCATCATTCTCTAATTATCAAGATTTGTGCATTATTCACATTGAGGCACATTCTTCACGAATATGTATAGTTATATGCGATTCAATTAATGCGTAATGACAATCAATACTCTAGCCAATTTAACTCTTACCATAGTTTTGCAATGACAACGGAGCTCAATTTCTAATAAAAAGGGGTTTTAGCCATACATACCTCAATAAAGTTGCTCCTTACTCTTTTACAAATTTCCGGAACTCTTAGCGCTTCGATCTATTGAGCAAGAATTTCCAATTAAATCGAGAATTAGAGATGAAAATTAGAAAATTGGAGCCCCGAGTAAAATATGCGATCGCATCGACGATCGCAGAATGAACATGCGGTCCGCATAATGGACCGCAAAATGCCTCCCAAAAACCATACGTTCTGACTCAGTCTGCAGTAATAATGCGGTCTGCATTCACGTTCTGCGGTCATAAAGTGAACCACAGATTTGACACTCACAAAATTCAAAGGAGAAAATGCGACGACTATGTGGTCCGCATTTCGATTATGAGACCACATTTCGACCGCATAACTGACTTCAATTTTGACCAACATTCTGCCTCACTCTGCGGTATATATGCGATCCGCATTTCCATTATGCGACCGTATTCTGGACTGCATTTCTTGCATTTTTCTAGAAACTTATTCTTGACTTTTTAATGCATTATTCAATCCAAAAAGGTCCGCGCCGCAGCGAGCTTGCAAGCCGCAAAGCATATTTACTAATTTCTAACACATGATCCTAACTTGGCACCACGGGATCCGGGTTTTTGAGTAGGGATTTCACGGGGCCTTACAGTAAACTAGTTCACGAGTTATTTGATCTAGGTGCCCTAACGCACCTTATTCCGTTAGGTGGTGACTCTTCAAATCTCATACCCAATTCCCAAAAGGAAAGAAGTTGCCCCAAAATTTTGAAACCCAGACTCCGTGAGGAAAAAGGTGTTGTAACACTATCAACAACTCAACAAAATATTAGATATCAACTCTACAGAGGTAAACCCATTTTGACAACCAAATCATCAAATAGAAAATAATTCATATGAAATAGCATAACGAATGTGTATAAGGCAAAATTAGAGGGTCTAATTTCTCGTCATTAAAACGCTTCGGAAGGTCACTTCGAAGGCTCGAGGCCATGGTCGCGCATCCTCCTCAAGGGTCGTCAACGCTCAACACCATTGTAATAATGATCACGGTAATGGTAGAAATGGGGATTTCCCAAAACACACGCCTAGGACTGACGAAGTCTACTGGTCTACTCGAAATCCGAGTCAGGGTGTCATCTAGATATCCCAACTCCCTATCTTTGTAATTAATGCATCTTGTACTATATTGGGATTCTCCTCCTATATAAAAGGGATTCTTGTCATTTTTTAAACATTCTGTTGACTCAGTTACTCTACACGAATATACAAGAACATTCTCTCTGCTTTCTAACATACTTTCTTGTTATTATTGCTTTCATTTGTTATCTTCATACTTTTTCATCATTTATTGCTTATCATTGGCCATAAATAGCCTTCATTAATCTTATTATAACTGTTATTCATATTCCTATCGCCCACGATAGCTCATTATCGGTCCACGGAACCGACCTCGAGGTCCCCGTATCGACACGCTCGAGGTCCCAATTGCCAGCCTCTTAGTTTGATTATCACATTATCTTTAACTCCTATTTAGTTTCTAAACTCCATACACATAGTATCAAATGCTTAACAACTAGCATAAAAATAGATCACATATTTTTAGAGTCCCATCAACAAATTTAATTGTTATTCTATTTTCATGGTAAACAGTTTGGCGCCCACAGCGGGGCTAAAAATAGTAGTAATTATTTTCTTGCTGGTTTCATTAAACAATGCAAGTTATCTTTCACGTTTTTTCTTGTCCAAAGACTAATGATTTCAGGTCGTAATGTCTGATTCATTAAACAACAATTTGAGAACCACAGTGAGAATGGTATAGTAGTTCCAGGTGTTGGTGAGCCACCACAAAACCTTGAGAATGCACCAAGACCAATTCCAGTGGATGAAGTTTCATGGGACAGTCGACACGTCGAAATAAGCTCCTACACTAACAGGAGCATACACCAAGGCGACCAACAGGAAGCCCAAAAAACCCCTACTCGAGAAGAATGTGAAGTTAGCCTTCATGTTATTTTTGAAATGTTGCAGGCACAACAGCTGGCTATTGCTCAGCTGCAAAGTCACCAGAAAACTCCTAGCTCGGTAAGACAAGGGACAGCTCCCCCAGTCGAACATGTGCCGGAGAGATCAAGTAATAATAGGTCGATAGCTGATCCCCTCATTGTAAAGATGCTTGAGGACCTCACCAGAAGGATCGAATCGGGTGAGAAAATGATACAAGCCAATGATAAGAAGGTCGAGACTTACAACTCCTGGGTTGACCAAATTCCAATAGTGCTCCTGATCTTGAAGGGTGTATACTCAAAGAAGTTCGTGCAGAAGCCGTTCCCACAGGAAGCGGGCCCGAAACCCATTCCAAAGAACTTCAAAATTCCAGAGCTTCTGAAATACAATGGTATCTCGGACACCAATGAACACGTTACCACTTACACTTGTGCAGTAAAGGGCAATGACATGAAGGACGACGAGATCGAGTCCGTCCTATTGAAAAAATTCGAAGAAACACTTTCTAAAAGGGCGATGATGTAGTATCATAACTTTGCCCCAAACTCTATAGACTGATTTTCCATGCTGGCAAATTCCTTCATAAAGACGCATGTTAGGGCCATCAAGGTGGCCACCAGGAAATCCGACGTGTTCAAAATCAAGCAAAGGTAGAATGAGATGTTGCGAGAATTTGTACCTCACTTTCAAATAGAAAGAATGGAACTGCCACCAATCCTTGAAAATTGGGTGGTACAGGCTTTCACTCAAGGTCTGAATGAGCGAAGCTCGGTGGCTTCGAAGCTGCTGAAAGAGAATCTGATCGAATAACCTGTCGTGACTTGGTCCGATGTTCATAACCGATACCAATCGAATATTGGGGTCGAGGACGACCAGCTGGGGGACCTATCAGGCTTGGTGTACCCAAGCAGGCTCCTGGAAAATGAGCCAAATCCAAACAAGGAAAGATATCAGCCATACATCAAAGACCAGAGAAACGTCCCAAGGCGCAACCCACCTCGAAATCATTGATGATTAGACCGAGGACATAATCCTCAAGGACTCATCAACAGAGTCGGGTTTGACAGGAATACAGCACCAGCAGAAGCACCTCGTCTGTTAAATTATAACTTCAACATCAATATATCGGATATTGTCTTCGCCAACAGCAAAATCAAAGATGCCAAGAGACCCAGGCCAGTGCAATCAAATCCTTCACAAAGGAATCATACATTAATGTGTGAAATTCACAACAAACATGGCCATAGGACTGGGGACTGCCACAAACTTCGAGAAGAAGTAGCCAGACTACTCAACAAGGGTCATCTCTGAGAATTCCTAGGAGATCGGGCCAAAAACTAGTTTCGAGAAAAAGAGGCGGCCAAGAAAAATGAAATGAAGGAGCTGCAACATGTCATACATATGATCTTGGGAGGTGTTGATAACCCACAAGAACCCATGATAAGAAGGACAAAAATATCCATCACTAGAGAAAAGTGAACCTGGGGGCACATACACAAGGACTCCGTCACATTCAGCGAAGAGGACACTCAGACCTTATCTCAACCTCACAACGACGCACTGGTAATCTCTATCCTTGTAAATACATTCCATGTAAAATGTATACTCATAGATCCAGGTAGCTCGACCAATATTATCAGGTCAAGGTACTAGAGCGGCTCGAACTGCTTGACCAAATCGTGCCTTCCACTCGAGTCCTCAATAAATTATACATGGCGAGTGAAACGATGAAAGGAGAAATCACCCTCCCTGTCAATGTGGCCAGCACAACCCAGAATGTCAAATTCCATGTCATCGAAGGATACATGAGGTACAACGCTTTGTTCAGGAGACCATGGATACACTGCAGAAGAGCAGTACCATCCACCCTCCACAAAATGATGAAATTCGCAACAAAGGATGGGATTTAAACCATCTATGGGGAACAACATGCAACAAGGGAAATGTTCGTTGTGCACAACGGGACACCAACACCAATACCTTCACCCGTGAAAGGACCGTAGGGTAATCAAACTACACCTTCAATGAAGCCCGATTAAAACCAAAATAGAGGAACGTACCGCGTCCTCATCGCAAGTGACTGAGACATATCGAACCTCGTAACATCACTGGCACTTCCGACGCTAAGGTATAACCATATCCCTTTTCATTTTATGTTTTACACTAACCCTTATGTAGGTGCCCGATCAAAGAAGTCGAGACGCTAATCCAGCTCCAACACCTTAAGGTTTTAAAGCATACGTTGCATTCTTTTCCTTCGATCGAGTTTTTATCTTAGAAAAAGGCTTTTACCGGCAAGGTTTTTAACAAAGCAACATCCACATGCTACCTAAGAAAGACTCAAAAAAGTATTCAAGGCTTATTTTCCAATCAACCTCGAACAGTGCATTTTGCATCCCCCCGGAAGGCCAGTCATCGAAAAAACCAAGAAACTCCAACTGGGGTCCCAATAGGAAAATAATATACCGGTCCAAGCGGTCGAATGAACCGTGTCCGTATAGCCGGGCCCCAACAACGAAAACATGTATACTTGCACCAAGTAATCAGAAAATACCTTTTTTCAAAGCATTTCACACTCCACAACAAACTCAACATTTTCGCAAAAATGATTCCTTTGTCAAAACGTACCGGACACTCTGGACTGACATCGATAATTCAACACCTAAACGACCTCCGGGTTAGGACTCCAATCTCATAAGCCCTCAACGAGGCAATATGAAAATCAATAAATGACTCTAAGGCCGAAAGTGACTCAAACACTCGGGGATGTCACACCCCAACCTCGAGAGAAGCGACCGGTGTTCAATTGAGTGAACCCAACTGAGCAAGCCTTATTACCACTTTCTACCCAACTCCATATGATTAAAGAAACCATGATTTCATTCATTTAGACAATAGCATAATGGAGCTTTTAACATTGTTAGTTCAGTTTTATATCACAAATCTTAAGTCGCAGTTAAGTTTCAAAGATTTCATACAATTATAGTTTAGAAGAAAGCAAGAGTTTATAATTACAACCTAGTTCATGGACCCATCCAACGCCCGTACATAACCCACACAAACGTCTATGGAGCCTCTAAGGATACAAAAGACAGTGATAACAACTCCAGCAACAAGGCCCCGACTCTAACTCAAAAGTGAATATTTATAACAAAAGGTGTACAACATAATCCCTTGAAGGAGAAAGCAGCTCACCAAGACTTTGAGAGGAGGATGCTCCGCTATGCGTGATCAGTACTATCTGCTATGGAACAACCTACATTCATTTAAAAATGTAGCGCCCGGGTAAAATGGACGTTAGTACTATGGAATAGTACTAGTATGTTTAACTAAACACCATATTGTTAGAAAGAACAGCCATACAAGAGTAAAAAGTAATCATGAAGACAACAAAGTTTCAGATAAGCACCACGTCAACATTATAAGAGGTTCACATAGTTCTCACATAGTTTCTGAAATCTTAGATTGGGGCATTCCATATTGTTGCATCATTATCCACATTACCACCTCTTCCTTGAGCGGAGTCCGATCACGGCCCAATCGACTAAGATGTCTCCCCGAGATGTTACCATTATTTCATTCTCACTTTCTAGTTTCAATTATCAATACAGTACCACCATGTGCGTATAACATGGTATCCGATCACGAACCGATCAGCTAAGCCATCTCCCCGATACGTTACCATTTCCATTAATCATCTCACTTCAATCTTTGGTTTCACATGTATTGGATCATCTGCACTTGGGGCCACAATTACAACAATTCATAACTCACGTTTCACATTGTTCTTATTTTCAACATTAACCTTGCCATTTAAGATCAAAGGCACATACAAAAGCAATTGGAGTCAAAAGCATAGAAAGGAATTTATCTAGTTCGACATATTAATCACAAAGTAACCTTGACTTGAAATTTAGGCATTTAACACATTGCTCATATTCACCACACATACTAAATTTACAAAGAATAATGCACTAAACACATAGAGAAAGTACCTTCCACATACATTTTCACAAACATCAATTTCTTCGTCATATCAAGTACTACAGACATAACCTTAGCTTTTCACAATCATAAAACATATCCACAGCTCAAAATTTGGCTAACTCCCTAAATTTTCAAAAATTTCGCCCGATTTTCCTTTGTAACTAGGCCTATCCACCTGTCAGAGAGCCCCAGAAATGTATCCTAGCAGCAGATACATGTTCTACGGACACAACATAACTTGTACAATACCAACCATGGCCGCATAGGCAATATATAACCAAGACAGAATAGTTTTACATCGATCAAGTCAAAAGATAAGAGTTCCTAGAGACCAAATACATACAAAGCTATTTCATAGCTATATAAACAAATGTGGGTACTTCTTTCTCATTTCTTCCTTGGGTTCCCAAGTTACTTTCTCAACCTGCTGGTTCTGCCATAACACTTTCATAGAGGCAATTTCCTTATTTCTCAATTTCCGGACTTGCTTGTCGAGAATGGAAACTAGAATTTCTTCATATGACAGTTCTTCATTAACCTCAATAGTTTCAACTGGCACAATAGTAGATGGATTTCCTACTACCTTCTTCAACATAGACACATGGAAGACTAGGTGTACCAATAACATCTCAGGTGGTAGCTTGAGCTTGTACGCCACCTGACAAATCCTCTGAATGATTCTGCACGGTCCGACATACTTTGGACTCAATTTTCCTTTCTTCCAAACCACATGATACCCTTCATGGGGAAAACCTTCAGAAATACCCAATCGTATTCCTTGAACTCCAAATCTCTGCGACAGACGTTCGAATAAGACTTTTGTCGACTCTGCGGAGTTTTTAACCTTTTCTAAATAATTTTGACTTTCTCCATGTCCTGGTGGACAAGTTCTAGGCCCTATCAATTCAGCTTCTCCATCCTCGAAACTCCCATTGGGTGACCTACATCTCCTACCATACAATGCCTCAAATGGCGTCATCTGGATACTAGTATGGAAGCTATTGTTATAAGTAAATTCTATGAGCGGTAAATGGTCATCCCAGCTACCCTTAAAATCAAGAACACAAGGACATAACATGTCCTGGAGCGTCTGAATAGTCTGCTTTGCTTGCCCATCAGTCTGATGGTAAAAATCCATGCTAAGATTTACCTGCGTACCCAAACCTTGCTAAAATTTCTTCCAAAAGTTTACGGTGAACTGAGCCCGTCGATCTGAAATGATTGATACTGGAGTGCCATGCAACCTGACTATTTCCTTGATATACAACCGAGCATACTGTTCCGCTGTGTCGGTTGATTTAACTAGCAAGAAGTGCAGTAATTTTGTGAGTCAATCTACAATCACCCAAATTAAGTCAAACTTGCACGGAGTGCGCGGTAATCTGACCACAAAATCCATGTTGATCATCTCCCATTTCCACATTGGAATTTCTATTCTTTGATCCAATCCTTCGGGTCTTTGATGTTCGACCATCACTTGCTGGCCGTTCGGACATCTATCCACAAAGTCCACCACATCCCTTTTCATGTTATTCCACCAATAAACTTCCTTGAGATCATGATACATTTTCGTAGAACCTGGGTGCACGAAATACCTAGAAGTTTGAGCTTCTGCATGATCCTTTTCTGAAGAACATCAATATTTGGAACATATAGATGGACTTGGTACTGCAAGGTACCATAATCCATGACAAGGGAAAACGATTTTGTCTTATATTTATGAATCCCCTCCTTCAGCTGTGCCAAAAATTGATCGTTGAATTGCTTCTCTTTCACCTCCGCCACAAGAGACGATTTAGCCTTATTCTGCACAATTAATACTCCATCATTAGAGTCCACAAGGCGAACTCCCAAACTGGCCAATTGATGAACCTCTCGGGCCAACGGCCTAAGATCTGCCCTCAGACGAGCCAAACTTCGCATAGATTTTTGACTAAGAGCATCTGCCACAACATTCGCCTTTCCCGGGAGATAGAGAATATCAATGTCACAATCCTTGAGTAACTCTAGCCATCTTCTCTGTCTCATATTCAACTCCTTCTGCTTGAAAATATATTGAAGGCTCTTGTGGTCCATGAATACATCAACATGGACTTCATATAGATAATATCGCCAAATCTTTTATGCAAATAGCATTGCCGCAAGTTCTAAGTCATTAGTTGGGTAGTTCTTTTCGTGATTCTTGAGTTGCCTAGAAGCTTAAGCTATAACCTTCCCTTTTTGAATTAACACACCCAAGCCTGATCCTTGAAGCATCACAATACACCACAAATTCCTCTGTACCCTCTGGTAGGGTTAACACCGGTGTTGTAGTCAGCCTTGATTTCAATTTCTGAAAGGTCATGTCTAACACTTATACTTAACTTGGCACTATTTGGCTCTACGAGCTCAGCTTTTTGAGTAGGAATTTTCACTAGGCCTTATAAGGGACTACAATCAAAATCTAAAAAATCGTATGACCTCACGGTCAGAATTAGCAAAGTTATAATCCCTCAATGAGGCAACACCTAGCCTACAAGTAAAAGACTTTCAAGCCAGAACACCCTCGATAACTCGGGGACTGTTGCCAATCTCCATTCATAAAAAAACCCGAGGCCATATGACATCGAGCGGGTAGACTCGATCTCGTAAGACCTACATATGACAACAATATCTATAAGACCTCGAGCAAGGCATGAACCCCAATTGGACCAAGTGGCAACATCTGTAAGACCTTGAACAAGGAATGAACCACACTTGTACCAAGTGACAACATCTGTAAGACCTCAATCAAGGCATAAACCATACTTGTATGAAGTATCTAAAAATTGTAAGACCTCAACGACATGAAAATTGTTAAGACCTTGCTAAAGGAATAAACGCGATCTCAAAGTTTAGGTTATATATCGAACTTGTAAGAACCATAAAAAGGCATACCCGCAATATGGACACCCAAACTATTTCACTTGAAATCAAAAATGGCTCTGGTCAAGCACAAATAACTACAATCATAAGGCTGTACCAGCCAAACCAGCGCGACGTGGGGATGCTGACCTTCACTACAAAATCACAGGCCTTCAGTTACTTTGAATCTACTTTGAAAAGAACCAGTTAAATAGGCTACCCTTGACATAGGCAAAAGAGCTTCGACCATGTTAGCTTTTGATCACAGGCTTCTAGATACTCAGCCTCCGAGCCAAACCTCCCGAGATGCTCAATCATCGCCACAAACGGCTCATAATCGAGGTTCTTCTCGAACCATCGAAGAGTCAGGCAAAAATTATCGCAAAAAGTCCTTAACAGGGGAAAAATAGAGCCTACATAAGAGGTCGCTTCGATCCAAGGCATAAGAGCCATTGTTGCTAGCCCACACAAATATGAAAGTTTGAGGGTCAAATGAGCTTGAGTCACAACCCGATTAGGATACTGAACCCAAAATAGTTACCTAAAAATGCCCTAGGGAAAAAAGCATACGAGCTCAAACGCTTGCTAGGTCTCTTGACCTTAACGCATAAGAGCCTCTGTCGCCAGCTTACACATAAGAGGTCGCTTCGAACCAAGGCTTAAGAGCCATTATTGTAAGCCCATGCAAATCTACAAACTTAAGGGTCGCACAAGCTTGAGTTGAAACCCGACTCGGAGACGAAACCCAAATAGTTAACTAAAAATGCCCCATGGCAAAAAGCATAAAAGCTCAAACGCCAGCTTACACTGAAAGGTCACTTTGACCCGAGGCATAAGAGCCATTATCGCCAGCCTAATGAGCCCCAGGGACATATCACAAATTGAAGTATTCCTACCAAATCAAAGACCAGTTCATCTGGCCAAAGTTGTGACAAAAAGAGATACGGATGAAATAAAGCCACAAGGGTTTCCTTATACACCTATAAGAAAAATGCAAACTCCATCTACAAACATGCTTTGAGAATACTACATACAGATGGAAAAAATCTACCTCCCATGGGAGCTACGGCCTGCCGACCTCATATTTACTTTCTCCGATGTCAGACAGAAGCAACCGAGCATCACATTCGTTCGCCCTTGCTCGCGCTAACTCTTCTGGGAGAACAAAACCCCTTGCACAGATCTCCTCGAGTGTCTTCCTTCGAGACATGCAATAAGCATTCTCTTTGATCCTCTCTTTGTGGTTGAGGATCCTTCTACACTCAGAATAGATCGCCATCTCCTAGTCAGCCTTAGTTCGGCTTATTACAGCTTCGACTCAGGCATCAACGATCTCGGCCCTTGCCTTCGAAAGCTCAGATTCAAGCTTTGCGATTGCATCTGCTTGAGCCAAAGTAATGTCACGGGCTAATAGGAGTTGGAATTCAAGGGCGGGAACCTTTGCCAGGGCATCCCTTTAATCTAAAGACTGAACCTTCGCCTGAGCTGTTAGCTCATCATTTTTGTTCTTGGCTCAGCTGTATTCATCCCGAAGATGCTCCAGGACCTCTGTTATTTTTTGTAACTAAAATAAATAAATTCTTAGACTCATAAGCCAAATGGCAGGAAATATACTCACCTAGGGTAGAAAGCTACATGCTCCTTCAAAAAGATCTCATAATTCGATCTCCAGTTCGCCTCCCATCGCAAGTGTTATAGCTCGGCTTCCTTTTCATCGTAAAGGAGCCTAAGGGATCACTCCTCATCCAGAGCTTTTCATATCCTGGCTTCACTATGAAGCAGCCCAAACTTAAGCCTATCGAAGGACTGTAAAAGAAAACCCAATAAGAAAGGAAAGGCACAAAATTCAAAGGGCATATGTCGTAACACACCACAAAGTGAAGCCTTTGGTCTTCCTCAATGTCCGAACATGTGTCCATTATCCTAGCTCCCTCAGCTCTAAAAGAATTGACTCCGGTTGAGACACGGTCACTCGAAATGGGCAATGACAAGTTTCTAGTATCCCCCAAAGCACTATCAACGGAATAAGAAGGCGGCAGCAATGGAAAACCCACCTTTTCAGAATCGGGAACCATGGCCATGGCAGGCTCAGATGATGCTTTCGTTTCAGAGCCCGGGTCCAGCCTTACCCTGCTTTGAGCATCGTCGCCCTGTAGAGGCATCTCCCGCTTATTGTTGTCCTTATTTAGCCCAAAGAATAGCGACCCTTACCCTTCTTCAAAGGAGCGTGACCTAGCCTCGGAAGGCTCTTTGATTCCTACAACAACAAGATTATCATGCAGAAAGGGAAATTGCCCCTCAAAATGAAGGAAGGGAAAGAAACAAAATAGCACAACACACACCATGATATTTTACACCCCGTATGCTATGGGACACAACTCACCATCTGTGCTCGTCAAAAGTCGAGTGGGTTGCCAACTTCGGAACCCAATCCGGCAGATTGAGAACGTCACCTGGCGCCCATGCAACTGCCGCAAAAGAAGAAAAAATGGCACGGTTATGAAATCAGCCTTCGCCACAAACGAAATTGAGAAGGTACGAAATGTTCCACTTACATGTATAATTCTATTCCTCAGGGAATGGCATAAGTTCCATAGGGATAATGTCAACCATTCAGACTCAGACAAATCGATTCATCCACTCTCGATCTCCATCCTCCTCATTATCGATGACAAAGGATGTGGTCGTCTAGTATCGCATGGTTAATAGGCCCCGATGATTAAAGGGATCTTATAGCCTGATGAGATGACTGAGCGTGAAGTCAAGACCCACCTTCTCTACGAAAAATCTCATCATCAATGCTATCCGCTAAAATGACGGATGAATCTATGCCAAGGTAACCCGATACTTTGAAAAGAAATCTACCACAACCCTATCAAGGGGGGCCAGTGTGAAGAGATATGTGTACATATTTAAAAATCCATCGGCATGATCCATGATGCCCTCATCCGAGGAAAGTACCAGCATCGCTACTTTATCCCACCAGCCACAGTCTTTTCTCACTAACCCAAAGTGTTCTTCTCCTATTAAAGAAGCATTCTTCGAGGTACGCTCTTGTTGGTCCCAAATATCGGAGGCGAAACTCTCCCCTCTCTACCGAATAAACCTCGATGTAGTAGTCATGGAGGTGGCAAAAGCAGAGAAGTAGAGTAGGAAATTATGCAAGTGCGTTAGTACTGAAGTAACGAAAGGCTCAATGCAGAACAAGAAAGGTAACCGCTTGAAATGTTGGGATCTCCAAAAGGGCACAAATGACCGTGTATATGGAAAAATCGGCAATGACCTGCCTACCTAAAAGGCTAACAGCATCATCACCAATCCTGAAGTGGCACCTAACCTCGAGGATATCCATCAAGAGAAGGTAGGCTCCAGGAAGCCGACAATATTATTACCGATCCCGAGGTAGGACCCGACCTCAAGGATCTCTATCAAGAGAAGTTAGGCTCCAGGAAGCTGACAACATTATCGCCAATCTTGAGATGATACCCGACCTCGACGATCTCCATCAAGAGAAGTTAGGCTGCATGAATCTAACAACATTATTTCCAATCATTAGGTGGTAACAAACTTTGAGGATCTCCATCAAGAGAAGTTAGGCTCCAGCAAAGTAGACAATATTATCACCAATCCCGAGGAGGTACCCAACCTTGAGGATCTCCATCAAGAAGAAGTTAGGCTCCAATAAGCCAACGATATCGTTACAAGTTCTGAGGTAGTGCCCGGCCTCGAGGAACTCCGCCAAAAAAGAGTTAGGCTCCAACGAAATAAGCATTTAAACTCCATCCATATGGGTTGGATCACAGGGTACCATCTAAGTTTGGGTCAAACCTCATTTGTGATCTACCTACACTATCTTATGTCTACCTACGCTAATTCCAAAGAAGGTTTCCGGGTGGCTCAGGTTTGAACGAACCCCTCTCAGGGACTTCCTTCGAGAGCTTTAAGGCAGACCCTATTCAAGTGCTCTCGAGCGAATTTCCCTCGAAGAGTATTGCAAGGCGTAAAGACTATTCTCAAAAGTCTGAAGGTTCGAAGTGTCTTCATTTAGCTCGAAGTAGGGGTCCTGACGACCCGAGTCTAGCGGTCCAATCCGGGTTTGGTCCGAGGAAAGGAAAACGCTTCTACGGGGAGCCGTAATAAACAATCAAAGGTAAGAGAAATAAACTCCCACCTGAGTTTGATATCAATGCCGACCACTAGGATCATGCATTTAGAATTTCCACAAGTATAACCAAAGAGAATATCGCAAACATCAAAGACGAAGTTGAAGAAACATCTTTGTATTCATGAACGTTCGATTACGAAATCCCACGAGCGGTCCTTACACATGATTATAAAATCCCACGAGAGGTCCTTACACAGAAACAAAGAAGCAAAAGGGTAATGTATAGTAAAAGTCTATGAGCCTAGCCTACTCTTAAAGGTGATTCCTCGGGAACAACATCTTCGAGCATCATCTTCTCAGGCATGCATCCTCGGTGGCAAAACCACCACCCCCTCCAGGGTTTTTATCCCTATCCTCTGAAATGGAATCTTCAAAAGGTGAGATAAGGAGGAGGAAAGTGGTGGAGAAGAGCAAAGTGATGCAGAAGAAGCATAAAAGAATCGAGAAGTGGATGGGTGAAAAATCATGCTAGGATTGACCTCGCCAGCACTAATATTGCGAAGCCACTTCGTAAGATGTCACACCACTTAGTAGATAGTGCCACCTCACTCCATGGAAGGCAGAAAGAGCGAGGCGCCACACCAGATAATTAGGGGAGGTGAGCAGCAATATAGAGTTCGAACACCCCTCTAAGTAGCAGTGTAAAGTCGAAATGTCCCCCTCCCCCGGACCAAGGGAAATCGGCCCATTACCTTATTGTCCCGGGCCAATGACGATGACAACAACAATAACAAAATGGCGTAACCTCGATCGACTAACAAAAGCCCTGGAGACAGGCCACGACATGGCTGATGAAAATGCCGCCTTAAAATCTTGAGGCCACGAGCCTCAAACATGGTAAACGACAATGGTTAAGGATGGTAAGAAGAAAATTGCTAATAGATATGGAGAAACACTTGGATGAAAGGTTGATCCCAGGAGGTTCCCATTTATAGGAAGGGCGATAGTGTAACCGATGGCGCCATTATTGCCTTTGAAAGATGTAATGGCAAGCACATTTAATGTGTCTTTGGGAGCTGAACAGGTGGCGACGTTATAGCTCTAAAGAATCGGGAATCGTAACGCTTTGAATGATCGTGGGGAAGTGTAACAACATGACGTTCCGGCTATAATAGATGCTTGCATCATCAGTATGACAGCATCGCAGGAAGTCCGAAGAATTATATGTCAAAATCATTTCTTATCACTCATCTCCAAGAAACGCGGGGTCTATCTATATACGGCAAAATCAGAGGGTCTAATTTCTCATCATTAAAGTGCTTCGAAAGGTCACCTTGAAGGATCAAGGACATGGTCGATCATCCTCCCTCGAGGGTCGTCAACAGTCAACCCCGGAGTAATAATGATCACGGTAATGGTAGAAATGGGGACTTCCCAAGACACACGCCTAGGATTGACGAAGTCTGCTGGTCTACTCTAAATCCGAGATAGGATGTCATCTAGTGGTCCCATCTCCCTATATTTGTAATTAATGCATATTGTACTACGTTGGGATTCCCCTCCTATATAAAGAGGATTCTTGTCATTTTGTAAATGTTATGTTGCCTCAATTACTCCACACGAATATACAAGAACATTCTTTGTGCTTTCTAACATACTTTCTTGTTATTATTGCTTTCATTTATTATCTTCATACTTGTTCATTATTTATTACTTATCATTGGCTATAAAGAGCCTTCATTAATCTTATTATAACTGTTAGTCATACCCTGATCGCCCCCTATAACTCATTATCGAGACACAGAATCGACCTTGAGGTCCTCGTATCGACAAGCTCGAGGTCTCAATTGTCAACCTCTCTGTTTGATTATCACCTAATCTTTAACTCCTATTTAGTTTCTAAACTTTGCACACATAGCATCAACTACTTAATAACTAGCATAAAAATAGATCACGTATTTTTAGAGTCCCATCAACAAATTTAATTGTTATTACCATTTTCACGGTAAACAGAATAAAATTTTACAATTTTTGAAAATACAACACGAAGTTTCAACGAAATGAGTACGGGATTAACACATTACATTCGCCCCATCACAGCAGTATTATCATAAATGACATCCAGAAACATCACATAATCTTAGCAATAATAACCCCCTAAACCATCACGAAAACAACATCACAATACCATTATTATTTCAGCGCATATAGTAAAACTAAATAAACGCATTCCTTGTGTTGCCACACGTGTATTAATAAATCATCCCACCTTCTTTTTCCATATGTGCAAATCCGATATAGCATGCCTTGTCTAATCACATGTGCAATATCAATAATAGCATGGCAAGACCTCATGTTGACACCCCCAATCACAATTGCACAACATAGATCTCCTACCACAATGTCATCACAATCGCACAGTAAAAATCTCGTGCCATAATATCATCGCGATCAATTGGATCAACATATTCATAAGGGCCATAATCACAATAATAAAAGAAAACAATTCATCATCAAGAGGCATATCCTTATAACTTATCAATAAAGTGCACAAAGATAAAATAACAATAAAAATGCAGAAAAAAGAATGACTACAGCTAAATCAATTATAGAAACCAAGCTCAAGTAGTCATACAAATGATACATATGTGTCACAGAGTACATGTATCCCAATCATGGCACAATACAAGAACAAGTACGAATGTTTATTCGTAACATACTTTATCTACATTCGAGGCTAGTTTTGCATAAATCTCAAGATTAGTTCATCATGTGAAAACTAAGGAACCTATAACCTTAACATTAGATTTAGGATGATTCATTTTATTCATGTAGCCAATGCATTGAATAATACATAGAATCAGGTAGAACATACAACCATAGAAGGTATAGACTACTCTAAAATCTACCCCCCGAGCATGGATTTTCATGGCACATGTATATACGCTTTTCAACTAATATATACATCATCCCCGCATATATCAAATTATATTAATTAGTTGGAATATCCTCAACCAAAGCTTGGTAAGACATTTACCTCATACAATCCAAATCAACACTATAAAAATACCTTCCTGCGCAAATGGGCCTATGAACAGCTCGAATCTGGATAAAAACAACTCAAGAACATCACATAATACCATAGGAAACAAACCCCAAACAATAAGGCTTGGATCTTTATACAAATATACAAAGTCAACATAGGCCCGCATCCCGGAATCCGACAAAACTCACAAATCCCGAATATCCATTCCAATATGAGTCCAAATATACACGTTTCATCCCAAAAAAAAATAAATTGGAGTTCAAATATAAATTTACTGTAGAAAACTTTTGCCAAAACTATAAAAATGTGCTTTCTTATCTTTCAAGCGAAAAAACTCTTTTTTTCCTAAAGATTCCTTGATTTAGAGCCAAAATCAATGATAGATTCATGTTATAATCATAAATATAAGTTAGGCTTACTTACCCCCAATGAATTAGATAAAAACTCCCTAAAAATTGCCTTTTTACGAGCTCCAAAACGTTGTGGGAAAAAGTGACTAAATCCTGAAATAAGTAAAAGAATGTAGCAGCTTTCCCAGCAGGAATCAGATGCTGGATGATCTCGAAACCTATATTTGATAATTCCAAAATAAATCTTACGATATTACACCAAAGAAAGTCTTTTGAATCACCTAATTTAACCTTAAAATGAGGAAGGTATTGATGTTTTTGAAGTTTTAAAGGATGTCTGAAAATTTCTAGGACATAACTTATATTTTTAAAATTATTACACCAGAAAAATCAGCAGTAGAAAAACTCTTTAATTTAGCACCAAAAATCACTCGGAACATCGCAAATCTATGAATATCAATAATAAAATACACTATGAACCTGATCGTGCACTTAAAACACAGAAAAAAGATCGTCTTCACCCGATATTGATCACAATCAAACTCCAAATTCATAACTTAACTAGTCTACCAATAATGATCCAAAACACACTTGGGCCTTTCGACCCAGTCC
The DNA here is from genome assembly GCA_026770625.1 of Nicotiana glauca. Lineage (NCBI taxonomy): Eukaryota > Viridiplantae > Streptophyta > Magnoliopsida > Solanales > Solanaceae > Nicotiana > Nicotiana glauca. Next base: position 152,826 of record MU752848.1, on the reverse strand, counting down.
AATCATACCAACAAGTAACAATATATTTATCCAAACTTATCCAAAGGTTCAAAACACCCACGAGGACATGATAAGAAAGAACTAGGCTCAAACCGAATAGAATTTTTCTAAGTTGTTAAATCTTTATTTTTTTAAAGAGTGTCCGAATCACACTTACACGCTTTCAATTACTTTCAAACTTTGCAAACTATTTTGATTCAACTATATAGACCCATTCAAATTGCCAAGTTTTGACAACTAGTGTCGAATTCTTCTAGGAACCTCGAAAAACAAATCCGAATATATGTACATGCAACGACCCGACCGGTTGTTCTGAGCAATTGCACTTTGCTCGGTAGTTTTCAGGTATAAGTAGCTCCGTATGATGTATTATGACTTATGAGAATCATCAATTTTCGATTTCAGGTATTTCAGAGTTAGTTTGGAAGAATGAAATTCAAAGTTTAAAGGTTGAGAGGTGTTGAATCATGTGTAAATGAACCCAGAATAGAATTTTGATGATTCCAATAGCTTCGTATGGTGATTTTGGACTTAGGAGCATGTTTGGAAATAATTTGGAAGTCTATAGTTTAATTAGGCTTGAATGGCTAAAAGGGAAATTTAAGTTTGGAAATTTGACCGGGGAGTTGACTTTTTGATATCGGGATCGAAATCTGATTCGAAAAATTGAAATAGATCCATTATGTCATTTATGATTGGTGTGTAAAATTTGGTGTCAATCGAACATGATTTGACAGGTTTCGACATTGGTTATAGAAGTTTAAGGTTTCAAGTTCATTAAGCTTGAATTGGTGTGCAATTCATATTTTTGTTATTGTTTGATGTGATTTGAGGGCTCGACTAAGTTTATATGGTATTTTAGGAATTTATGGTATCTTTGACTGAGGTCCCGGGGGCATCAAATGTGTTTTGGGGTGAGTTTTGAGAGAGTTCGGGTATTTCGGCACTCTGATATTGTTCTATCACTTTTTGGGGGCGCGGATCGTGCATTTTCGGGTGTTGAGGCGAAATGGTGCACACTGCGCATAAGAGTGCGAACCGTAGCAGAAAACTACAAACCACTGAGGAGGAGTGGAGACTGCACAATTCTGCCTGTGGCTGCACTCCAGGGAGTTCTGCATATTCGCTAGTCCGACTTCGGAAGCTTATATCTTTTGATATACAAGGATATTTGAGATGATTTAAAAACAAAGTTGTAACCCTTTGTGTCTCATTTCCAAAAAAATAAATAATCATTTTGGACATCTTCAGCAAAAGTTATGGCCAAAATACTAAGTCTTGGATGTGCAGTCACCAAAAGGTGCGGCCACATAATTGTTTTGTGACCGCAGGAGCTGGGATGTGCGGCCACACTTCGAATTTTGCGGACCGCACATTAGGGGTTCAGTGGTGTACTATATATATGAGGTTTAGGGTATTATTTCACATTTTAGACCTTAGGAGCTCAGTTTGTGACAATGTTTTGTAGGGATTTCAAGAAATTCATCGAGGTAAGTAATTCTTGTCACGCTTCAACCTTGAGAGGCGCGACCGGCGCTCAATCGAGTGAACCCGACTGAGCAAACCTCTTTCGACACCTTCTATACAACTCATTATGATCAAGAAACCATGCTTTAATTTAATTAGATAACAAGTAAGATCGTACATATGACATTGCTAGTTCAGTTCATTTTATATTGCAAACCTTAAACCATAGTTAACTTTCCAAAATTTCATACAGTTACAGTTTAGAAGAACAAGAGTTTAGAATTATAACATAGTCCAGTAACCCTTCCACCGCCTATACATAAGCAATACAAAATTTTACGTAGCCTCTAAAGATACAAAAGAAAATTATGATAATGCCAGCAACAAAGCACCGGCTATACCTCAAAAAGTGGTAATTTATAACAAAAGATAAATTGCATAACCCCTGGAAGAAAAGGGGCTCACCAAGATTGCTGAAAGGAAGATGCTCTACTACCTACAATTGGCATTGTCTGCTATGGAATCACCTACATCCATTCAAAGATGTAGCGCCCCCGGAAAAGGGGCGTTAGTACCATGGAATAGTACTGGTATGTATAACTAAACACCATCTTATTAGAAAGAACAACCATAAAAGAATAAAGAAATAATAAGGACTAACAAAAGCTTTAAACAATCACCACATCATCAAATAAAAGGGATCACATAACTTTCACATTATTTCCATAGCCTTAGGTTGGAACATTTCATATTTTTGCATCATCATTCACAATACCACCTCTTTCTTGAGCAGAGTCCGATCACGACCTGATCGGCTAACTTACCTCATTTGAGACATGTACTTCAACACAATTTCATTCTTACTTTTCGGTTTCAATATCAGACAATACCACCATGTGTGCGGCATGGTGTTCGATCACTGCCCGATTGGTTGAGCCGTCTTACCAAGACGCTTCCCTTTTCCATCAATCATCTCACTTCAACTTTTGTTTCACATATATCAGTTCATCGGTACTATCACACCTCCTTTTTACCTACACCCCATGAGGGGTATAATAAAAGGAGTTTTTCCAATTAAAGGAAACAGGATTCGTTTATTAAGAGATTCAGAGTCGCCACTTGGGAGATTTATGGTGTCCCAAGTCACCGGTTTGAATCCCGAATCGAGGAAAAGATTGACTCTGTATTACAGTCCGTGAACTAGAAATCTGAGTAAGGAATTCTGTTAACCCGGGAGCAGGTGTTAGGCATCGACAAGTTCCGTGGATCTAGCACGGTCGCTCAACTGCTATATTTGGCTAAAATCTAATTTTTATACATGTTCAAACCTATGTGCATTTTTACCTTTTAACCACTTTTTAATTAAATTTTAATAAATTGAACATCGTTTAAATCATATTTTTGGATCACGTCACATTAAATGCACCCGAATCCTCGACATACTTTATTCAATATTTTGGGATTTTGGATTTGGGTCGCATGAGATGCACACCCGAATTTATGAAGGTAAAATTATTAAAGAACGCGCCTAAAGCGACTAACGTGTTATTAGCTTTGCGGGAGGCCATGAAAATCCGCTAAATGGCACGTCCCGGAATCTAAGTATTTTAGTATAAACAATTATCGAGGGCCCCACAATTTATGTATTTTGTTTAGCGAGGCTCATCTCATTTATTATTTAAAAGGGCAAACCTAAAAGCAACTATGATTCTCTAATTTATTTGTCTCTAATAAAGAGAAATCCTAATGTATTCACTATTAAAGAACTGTTTAACAATTGCAAAGAAAATCCATATTCTCCTGTTCGAACTTAATGAAAGAGTGATGATTAGAATCCTGGTTTTAAGACATAGATTACTTGTTTAGTTACTGGAAGCCGATCGTGACAACACAAAGCAAACCCGATTATTTTTAGGTTGATTCGAGCCAAGATTACTAAATGGAATTACTGAACTTGCTATTGAAATGGAAAACACGATTATCATATGGATATAACTTATGCTACCTTAAATTATTAACACGGAAATAATGAGCTCAAACTCCAATTTTACTGCCTAGTTTGTTCAAGTTTTTACCTACTTGCATGTTTCATTACACAGAAGGAACATCATTGAGACTACATTGCGCTAAGAAGTATCAAGGCTGATTATTCACATATCCGATACAGCTTGATAATTCAACATCTAGAACCGGGCTATTTACTTAAGGAAGACTTAGACTACACATGAAAGCTTCAAATAATTGTAACTGCTTTACATTTCACAACCAAACAAAAATGAGACAAGTTTAAAGACCAATTCCCTCAGCACATAAACTGAACAACCAACACCTAAAACAACCCAATCATAGTCCGGTCTCAGTCCAATTATACAGTTGTATACAAATTGGAACTAAACTACATTAAGCTATTGTGTCTAAACTATTTAGGCATCAATACATGTAGTCCAAACAGATAAGGTTCAAGAAGCAAAAGGTAAGCATTTTCCATTTGTATTCCCATTTCAAATCAGAACCATTACATCAGGAAAGAAAGCAAATACCTAGAAATTTGTGAGCAATAAGAAGAGAAAAAGGGGTCAGCAATAGCAGGTAACAGGCAACAACAACTTTGGAATTCAGAATTGCTCAAAACCTGTCTTAAACCAAAATAACATTCGACCACAGACCAGAACCAGTTGTAAAACCCACACAGCAACAACAAACACCCACAATAGACTCTACTAAACTTGACTGAAACAAGAACTCAATGGAACAGTGATACTTTCAACATTTCCCTTTGTTTTTTAAGCTTTAATACTCTCTCAATTCCCTCTCAAACTGTTGAAGAACTCAGTTTAAAAGCTTTCAAGAAATGATAACTTTCGAAAGTTCTCTAAACTGTTTAACTTCTCCAATCCTGATTAAAGACTCCAAAACTTATAACAAAAGTTGTCTCAACTTTGTCTTCCTGCTTTTCAAAGGGAGAAACTGACTGCCTTATCTCTCTATTTTTCTAACACTCATTAAGGGTCCTCTTTCTCAACTGACTCTTGAAGTCTGTCTTTTTAAAACTAAACCTCAACCCTCTCTCTGTGTTCAAGTTTTTGAAACTGATTAAAGGCTTTCAAGAACAGATCTTTTCAAAAATGCTAGCCAAAGCTCTCAAAGAACTCCCCTAAGACTGATCAAAGAAGCCCCTCTAACTCTGTCCTAGATCCTCTCATTTATACCCAAAACAGACACCTCTTTCTAGCCTGTTTTACCACTAACCTATTTAAAAATGAAACCCATGATATTCCCTGAGCACCACACTACTAAGTGTCCCATTTCATTATTTAATTCAATTGTTATGGGTGCCTATTTATTTAATCACTCCCTTAAACTTTCCCATACCATTATGTCTCCCATCCCACTATTATTAGACAAAATTATTAGTTTAATGGTTAATTAAGTACTATACTGACAGCCCACTCAGCTAGACCATTTGTCAAATTTTTAAATCCCAAAACACCCCTGAAACCCCTGTGATTCACTGTCCTACCCCAATCCCTTTTAAATTTGTACAAAATCCCAATCAGCTATAACCAATTCAACTTGTTGTCAGTCCTAATTTTGTTCCTTGAATTTCCAGAATATATCACATTTGAAGTTCTCACTATTCAATTAAGAACTAATGAACACTACTACTGATTGCAGATTAACATAGGCAATTCTTCAAGAAGAAAATCATTGACTAAATTAAAACCAGACTATATGAGTAAAGGAAACACAAGCCATTTTAACAAACTATTTTAGAAGTTCCAACAATGAACTATCACGAATGTAATCGCAATTAATCTAACAAACAAATTCACTTATCGATTAAAGATAACAGCTTCTGATCATGTATCTAATGCAAGCAATACCCGACGAAACTTGACCAAGGAAGAAGAAGAAACAGAATAGATGAAAAGATGAGGATTCGACCAAATAAACTAAAACATAAAGGAACTAAACAAAAGGAACAGAAAGAGGAAATACCCGAAGAATAGGCCATATCGAACAATTCTGAGAAATCTTCAAATCTTTTGGCCGGAGTGGACCTTAATCCTGTGCTTTCAAGGAAAACACGAGACTAAGGTCTAGTTCTATCAAAGGTCTTCATCATTTAACTTATTTGGGACATTAGGAATTAGGGCTCGTTCTTAGATCAAAAATTCGAGGATCTAGGTCAACATTCGAGGGAAACCAGGTGTGGATTTGGGGTGAAGGAGTCAAGGAGGATATGAGGTGTTAGTTTGGAGGTGATTGGGTGAGTTAGGGTTCAGGGTCGAATCTTCAATCTAATATTCGAAGGGTTCCAAGATGATTCGAAGTATAAGGTTCAGGATTTTGGAAAGAGGAGGTTGTGGGGAAGCTATGGTGTATTTTTTGTGGCGTTTGGGATGTTTGCCGCCGACTTTACGGCGATGGAGAAGGGTGGCGGCTAGGGTTTTGGAGAGATCGTCTCTGAGAGGTCTAAGAGAGACGATGGTACGAGGGGGGGTTTGGTTTGGGGGCAGGGTATGGTTTGAAGTATATATATGAAAAGGCGGAATGAATCCAGGCCGTTCGATCTGATGAGATCAACAGCTTGGTTCCATTCAATAATGGAAACGATGTCGCTTGATTTTCCTCGAGACCGGATCGGTCTTTGGAAGGGATGGGCCGGGGCATGGGGGCGATTTGCGGCCGTTCGATCAAATGAAATGAACGACCTGGATCGACACACCTGAAACGGCGTTGTTTCTTCGATACTGGGGGTGGACTGGAGCGTTCAATCTTAGGAGATTAACGGTTCAGATTTTACACGTCAAAATGACATCTTTTGGGTGGTCTGAACGACTGGACCGGGTAAGGGGTGATTTGGGCCTGGTCTTTAATTCCAAAAGGACCCAGTCCGATTTTTCTTCCTATTTTTGTTCTCTTTTCTTTCATTTTCTTTCGTTTTTTAAAAAAAAACCAAAAATCCTAGATTATATTGTAAAACCAAAAATTAACTTAAAATACTAATGAAATCTTAATTATAATTATCCTACATAAATTGAATAAAAGAAAATCACTCAATTTGACATTAAACAAAAAAATGCGAAGTACTTTAATTTTTGTGATTTTTCAGTTGTAAAACAAACTTAATTACTTCTAATTATATAATTAAATCCTAAAATACAAATGCAACATATTTTTTGTAATTTTTTATTAATTTAACAAATTAACATGCACATACAAATGTGAACAATAAAAGAAAAATAATACAAAATCCACAAAAATCGCAAACGGCACGAAACTATTTTATTTTGAATTTTCTGGGAGTAGTCCTCGTAGGGCAAAAATCACGTGCTCACAGCTGCCCCTCTTTTTTCGGAAACACGAAGAGTTTTCGTGCAAAGATAAAATGAGCGGATACAAGCGATTTTTGCCCGTTTGAGCACTCCGTGTGAAGCATTTTTTGAAAGAGTTGACCGAACCTCTGCTTCAAAGGTTTCCTACATATCCTTGGCTAAAAAGGAATCAGGTCGATGTAGTTCGGGAAGTTTTGGTAGCTGGGACTACCATGAGCTGTGGTTTTACTTTTACTGCTGTTGCTGCCGCTGCTACTTACTGACCTCCTTATTACATCAGTTAAACGAAAATAAGAAGCTAGACTAAACTATAGTCTATGAATTACAAAATCTTATCTAGATCTTCAGACTTGCTCTTGTGTCTCTTGTTGCGTTGCTTTCTTGTTGACTTGTGTCTCCTCTGATGTTTCTTTATTTCTGACTTGCCTTGTATTCTCTCTTGATTTCCAAACTCGAACTGCTTATTTCCTTCTTGTGGGCTTCGAATTACTTTTCCTTTAAAGCTTGAACTGCCTTCTTCCGACCACTGTTGCCTTCCTTCTGATTTCTGAATTTGAATTTATGCTGGGGATTTTTGTTGTAACCTTCCACTCTCCCGGCGGGTTACTGACTTCTTGAATTAAAAAGGTACGCCTTTCTGCTCTTCGGGCGGGCTCCTGACTCCATCAACAACTTAAAAATATAACGCCATTCCGATCTCCAGGCGGGCTCCTGACTTCAACAACAACTTAAAAAATATAACACCATTCCGATCTCCAGGCGGGCTCCTGACTTCAACAACAACTTAAAAAATAAAATGCCATTCCGATCTCCAGGCGGTCTCCTGACTTAAACAACAACTAAAAAAAATATAACGCCATTCCGATCTCCAGGCGGGCTCATGACTTCAATAACAACTTTAAAAAATATAACGCCATTCCGATCTCCAGGCGGGCTCCTGACTTCAACAATAACTTCAAAAAATATAACGCCATTCCGATCTCCAGGCGGGCTCCTTACCTCAACAACAACTTTAAAAAAATATAACGCCATTCCGATCTCCAGGCGAGCTCCTGACTTCAACAACAAATTTAAAAAAATATAACGCCATTCTGATCTCCAGGCGGGTTCCTAACTTCAACAATAACTTAGAAAATAAAATGCCATTCTGATCTCCAGGAGGGATCCTAACTCCAACAACAACTTTAAAAAATATAACGCCATTCCGATCTCCAGGCAGGCTCCTGACTTCAACAACAACTTAAAAAAAATATAACACCATTCCGATCTCCAGGCGGGCTTCTGACTTCAACAACAACACATAAAAAATAAAATGCCATTCCGATCTCCAGACGGGTTCCTGACTTCAACTACAACTTAAAACTGCATTCGTATTGCCATTGTTCCCCCTTTCCTCCTGAACCATTTTCCTTCTAACTTGAATTATCTTTCTTCAGAACTGCTTCCCTCAAAACTTGTATTGTCTTCCTCCTTCAAAACTACTTCCCTCAAAATTGGTGTTTCATTCTTCTGCAATCTGCTGGGGATAACACTTTTTTTTTTCAAAATATATTATCTTCCTCCTTCAAAGACTACTTCTCTTAAAGCTGGTGTAATCTTCCTTCTTCCTCAAGTGGGTACCTAACTTCAGGAAAATTTTCAAAATGAACGAAAATTTTTCTGCCCTAGTTTGATAACTTTCCTTGTATCATACCTTTCCGTCATCAATAACATTTCCTGTCCCTGTTTCAAATCAAAGAAAGAATTTGGTCAGTTTAAAACGTGGTGGTTGGTTGTGATACTCCTGCTGGGGATGGTTTTCCTTTTCTCCTTTCCATGCTATGCGTTGTCCGACCATCTTGAAACTTGGCTGATACCTTCCGATCTTCTTGACAATTCCTTATTCACAAACCTCTCAACCATTTTCCTAGTCTTCTTATCTGACCCCATGTATTTTCCATGACAGCTGATTTCACTTGAAGATCTTGCATGTTTACTGATTAACCGCTTTCTCTGTCGTCTGTGTTACTGAAATACCTTTTTCCCGTGCAGACCCAATATCTTCTTTTGTGGTACTGTTCGTGAACTGGCATTTCCCCGACCTTTGAGTCTCATATGAATTTCCAAATTATGTCCATCACTCTCCGCGTTGTTCTTTCTTGATTTGTCCACTCGCATTGGCCTTATAACCTTCGATTTCTGCTGGGGATATCCTTTTTGACACTGGTACACCCTTTTGTAAATCTCATCATCGAATATAACCTTGATTCAATCACCCTGGCCCTCCTTCTGTTGCACTGTCGATGAATTGATGTGGACCAATCTTGGGTATTTTGCGCGAACCTCAAAGCATGTTGATTGTTACCAGCTCAGCGCGCTTTGTTGTTCTTTCCTGACTTATGCCACTTCGATGTACATGGCCATATCTCGTCTTGTGCAATTTGGGAAGCTGATGGCAGATTTTGAAGTCATTTGTTACTTGTTCTGACCAAACAGACTCAGGAAGAGGAAGATAAAAGGATAAGAATAAAAGACAAAGGAAAGAGATGACTCCTAACACGAAGAACTATAAAATAGAAGCCTATCAGATGTGGAGACCAACTCTAATGGTCATGTCATGCACGCGTGGCCTATCCTCCATCGTTAATCGCCTTTCACAATCTTCGTCTGATGATTTCCCATCTGATTCTCAATCTTTATTCGACTTCTAGTGCCCAAAAGGTTTTCACTATCAAGCCTTTCAACTCACAGTCGCCTCAAGGTGCTCGTGATGGTTTTCACCAATAAGACTCTCTCATTATTTCCCTCAACTCTTGTTACCTTATGGTTCTTGCGAAGGTTTTCACCGATAATACTCTCTCATTTGTATTACTTTTCTGCTGGGGATCAGAGTGTTATTCTCGACTTCCATTTTCCTGACTTGGCATCTTTTGAAGATTGGTCAAAAGGTCTTTCTTTGGACCGCAACATGGGATTTAGGATAGGTCTAGAAAGAAAGGGTATTAGAGGCTCAAAACGAATAAATTTGGGTTCAAAATTTACAACCTTCAGAACCAGATTTCTTTACATCAAACACAACTTCTCCCCCAATTTCTTGCTTTGGGATTTTTAATTTTTTGTTACACTATGATTGAGCCGTGAAGTGCCTACGTATCCTCTTTGAGGAATCAGGTCAAACGTAGTTCACCTAATTCCTTGTTGTTTTCCTTTTCACTTAATTATTATTTTTCTTTTCTTTTTCTTTTTCTTTATCTCTTTCTTTTCTTTTTTGTTATTTTTTCTTTTTCTTTATCTTTATCTTTATCTTTATCTTCCATGTTTGTGTTTCTAATCTTTGCTACTGATTCCGAAAGATGGGTATAAAAGAAAATAAATAAGGCTCAAATGGTTAACGAAGGATAACTTGTTTAGATAGTAGAACAAAACGCCTCCGTCATTCCAATCTTCGACCTATGCCAAGTACAAACAACATAATTAAACAAACCTTCGTAACATTTCTGATCGTGCAAGACTTGATAACCATATCCACGCATTTTCCCTCTTCATCTTGTTAAATAAAACGCACCACTAGGTAACACTTTCACTCTTATTATTATGAACGACCCTTGCCTCTACGGTTTCTTTATGTTTTATATGACCATTGTTCCACATGGTTCGGGCTTCAAATGATCCCAACCCGTTCTTATTTCCATTAAGTGTCCCGATCATCTCCCCATGGTTTTATGATTAACTTTTAAGATTAGGCCTAAACTGTGCGCGCATGTCATGTCACTAGAACCGGCGTTGAACAAGGAACTAAACAAAGAAGATGACTGGAGGTAACAAAAGACCGGAATTTGAATTAGACAAACTGTGAAACGGTTTGTATAACAACACAGGAAAAACAACTAGAGTACAACCCTGGAATAAACCTGAAATGAACCTGGACAACACTAAATAAACCACTACGACTAAACAAGCTAGACAAAAAATGAAAGGATAGGAGGGTTTGAGTCACAAGATAATATCCAGATCACAACCCTAAAAATAACCCGGACAATAGAAATGACAACAAAATAAACCACCAGAACTCCTCTTCGACTGACCAAGAGATGGAGCATCTTTCCAATTACCAAGCACGACATCTTAGCCACCGACTTCTGCATCAACATTTCCAAGACCATTATCTGCTCCAATATCCTCAGCTTTAATCAATATATCCCCAAGAGGATTCACATGATTTTTATTACTATCATCGATCACAATCACTCCTTCGTGAATCATTCTTTCTATTTCCCTTTTCAAAGAATGACAACTCTCGATGCTATGCCCTTGGACATTGGAGTGGTACGTGCATCGTGCAGTGGGATCAAAGCTTCTTGCACGTGGATATGGAGTATATCCAGTGAGCGGCTCAATCAGGCCAGAATGCTTTAGCCTTTCAAACAGACTTGCATAAGATTCTCCGATAGGGGTGAGAGCCTTTTCTAGTTTCCGCAACCTCTCATTCCTAAATACCTGATTTGGCCTAAAACCTGACCTAGGGGGTTTCTGTATGCTCGTGGGGGTGGATAGGCATTTTGTGGAGCTGGGTACTTGGAAAGTGAAGCATGTCTTCGGGAGTCCCGTGGAGAGAAGTAGCATTGGGAAGGGTCATCTACTGTGCAAGTATATTTACGAGTATGATGTTAAGGCTGGAAATGTTGATCAAGAGAGCCCATTGGATCATCCTTTCTGTTTCTCTTCTCCCTTTCTGAGCTTACCGAGATATTCTGAATGTCTTTCAAGCTATTCATGATTTTTCCTGAATTGATTCCCTCTTCCACCAGCTCCCCCATTTTCAACACCTCATTGAAAGGTTTTCCCAAAGCCGGGACAAATGACTGAAGTATGTGGGCCTCTGAGCCTGTATGAAAAGTTCAACCACCTCTTATTCACCGATCGGGGTATTGATTTGAGCAGCTTGCTCCCTCCATCTAAGCCCAAACTCTTTAAAGCTTTCCCCTGGCTTCTTTTCCATTTTAGATAGGGAGGAGCGGTCTGGGGTAACACTTGATTTGCATTGAAAGTATCGGACAAAGTCCTGAGCCATGTCACCCAATGTAGGCCACTTATTAACATCTTGACGATCATGCCAATCCAAAGCTGCCCCAGTTAGGCTCTCACTGAAATGTGCTATCATCGAGGCATCTCCCATACTTCTCATTTCACTGCAATAAACCTTCACGTGAGCTACTGGATCTCCAAACTCATCATACAATCTGAATTTTGGTACTTTAAACCCCATGGGTAGGCGAATGTCAGGAGACACGGACGGTTCTTTCAGCTTTCTAGGTTCCTTGTTTATCCCTTCTCTTTCTGTAAACCTTTCATTTTCAGCTAGAGGTTCATCTTGCGGGCCCTGCTTGTGCGAGTTGGGGACCTTATGAGTAACCTCAGAGGGGTAATGCTGAGCATCATGAGCTCTTGTTAGGTGTTCTTTGTCAAGAATAGTGGATGTGACCAAAGGACATTTTTGGGAGAAGACAGTTGGACGACGAGTGATGGAGCTACTCGGGTGGCTGGGAAAGCTGTCATAGGCGGGTAGATATGGAGAGTATGGAGGATCATCTGGCATTGTGTTTGGTGTTTGGGTAGGGACAGAGTCCAGGAAGCTAGGTGGTGGTGGGGGTGGTGCTTTTCTAGTCATCCATGCCCGATACATATCTGCCACTTGCTGTCTTAACATTTTTATCTCTTCTACGAACCCGTTGTCCTGTTCAACCAGCTGTTTTAGGGTATCAGTACCAACCCACTCAGTTTTGTTGTTCTTTGCCATTATCTTTTGCCCCTGTGTTGCGGGGAAGTGTTACTTTAGAGCCACAAACCAACCACCTTTCAGGAATTGAAAAAGAACAAAATGGGAGCAACATGTTAGCGTTAGGGCTTTTAACAGGTAGGTAAACGCACATTAAGGATGCAATGCACCTGGACAGTTAACCCTTTCTATCATGCATTTGCTTCAGTTACGTGCGTCATTTCGGCTTCTTATAATTGTGCCCCTTTTGAACGTCTCCGAAACTTTCCTTTATTTTTTTGTTTTCTCATTTTCTCTTTTTTTATATTTTTTCCTTTTCTTTTTGATGGTGGTCGAATCTTATGTAGATGGCCTACGTATCATGTCCCCGCATGAATCAGACCGTGCGTAGTTCTGACAAATAGGGATGTAAAAAAATTTCGGGATTTTTCATTAACAACTTCTTGGATTACAACATGATTCAAACCACTCGAGACTCAAACAACAGACTCAAAATGCTTGATTCAAAACACACTCAGAACTTGAACACCTTGACATAAAATCATACTTTCAAAAAGTACAGACTCAAAAACATCGTTCTAATGCTCTAATATTTCCTGGGGTCCGCGAGGCATCATTCGGCCTTGCCGCGGACCTTTGTGCAAGATCCCTTTGCAGCCCTTTCAAATTTTCCATGATCTGGTGGACATAAATCATTATTGCAGCAAATAAGGTAGTTCGGGTCATATCCTTACATGCTCGGCACCTCCTGGTGATGTAGTGGCCGATACCTTTGATTCTTTCCCTGATTCTGTCTTTTTCCAGAAGCAGCCGCTCTATTTGTTGACTCCGCGCTCCCAGCACTCGAGAATCGCGAAAGAGTTGATCTTGGAATTCTTGCATCTTGGCTTGGCATCCACTAGATTGACGGGACCCCCCAGGATTCTCACCACTATCTTTCTGTTACCTAGTTTCAAATCATTTCACCACATGTGGAGCTGTAAAAGGACCTGACTAAGGACTTTGAATGGTTCAATTTTGTTTGTGCTCATCCTGCACATTTATCAAGGCGATTAAGTAAAAGCTAAAATTTATTTGACTCAAAACAAAATTGACTATTTTTTTTTCAAATTAAAATACAAGACCCGGTTTTTCTAACAGGGCCTTTCAGCACTTCGGTGACGAAGATTTTAAGGCTATGTGGGCTAACCGGTCAAAACTTTAAAAATGACCAAAAGTGGCTGTTTATGCAAAGTCATCCCTCCGCCGTTCCTTTCGGGGACATTCGGCTATTTTTGACAAAAAAGGCATCACCCGACTTATTATTGACTCTTTTTATTGTTTTTCAATTTGAGATAAAAGACCCGGTATTGCAAACACGGCCTTTCAGCGTCTCGGGGATGAAGATTTTAAGGTTGTGTGGGTCAACCGGCCAAAAATCTAAAAAATTACCAAGGGTGGCCGTTTATGCAAAGTCAGCCTTCCGGCGTCCCTTTCGGTAACATTCGGCTATATTTGACAAGAGCGGCATAGCCCGACTTATTTATGACGACAATTAAAATTTGATATTTTTTGGCTATTTTTGTAAAAAGGGAGGTTGGACCCGATAAGGGTTGCCTATGTATCTCACATCCGGTGAGAATCAAACATACATAGTTCGGGCAAAGAAAATAAACTAAATTTGAAAACAAGACTCTTTTCTTTCGTTTTTCAAATAAATTAAACTAAAAAACATTCCTTTTTTTTTAACTTTCTCAAAATTTCGGCAGAGTTTCGACGTTATTTGGGCATTGGGTTTTTCTGAAAATAGGTGATTACTTCTCTATGCTGCTATTTTTCTTTTTTTCTCTTTTTCTCAATTTTCCCGCATTCCCGATTTTCAGAAGCCGGTCAACATGCAAGTCTGAAGCAAATAAATGCGTAAAACAAATAGGATGCAGCAGGATGGTCTTTTTCATTTCAGGTTGCTTGTCCTAGATGGACCCAACCCCTGTGTTGAGTCCCCTGAGTCAAATGCACATGATGCAAATAAGCGTTCCTACTAGGAATCCAGCATGAGGCTATGTTATTCTAGGTTCAAAACCTGGGTGTTTGTTCTAAACCTGGCTTACCCGAGCGGACAGCTCGAGCCGAGGAAGAAGTAGCATACCGGGAATACAGAAGCTTCACCGGCTTTGCAGCTTATCCGAACCTCGTTCTAAATTTGGGGTGGACTCTATACGGAAAAGAAGTCACATGAAGTGCACCCTTCTTCATGATTTAGAAGACTCAGAGAGGAGATGGGTTTCGGCACAGTTTTTATACAGTTCACGAAATATCAAAGCGGTAAAAGTAGTCAATTAGCATGTTAAGCACAGATCATGTAACAAATCAGATAAAGCCAAATACAACAATTATTCTAAGCTCAAATTCTGAACCCTGAACAAAACGTTCTGGGTTCCTGGTCCCCAGCAGAGTCACCAGAGCTGTCACACCTCCTTTTTACCTACACCCCGTGAAGGGTATAATAAAAGAAGTTTTTCCAATTAAAGGACAATCGAAACGGGATTAGTTTATTAAGAGAGTCAGAGTCGCTACTTGGGAGATTTATGGTGTCCCAAGTCACCGATTTGAATCCCGAATCGAGGAAAAGATAGACTCTGTATTACAGTCCGCGAACCAGAAATCTGAGTAAAGAATTCTGTTAACCCGGGAGAAGGTGTTAGGCATCCACGAGTTCCGTGGTTCTAGCACGGTCGCTCAACTGCTATATTTGGCTAAAATCTGATTTTTATACAAGTTCAAACCTATGTGCATTTTTACCTTTTAACCGCTTTTTAATTGAATTTTAAGAAATTGAACGTCATTTAAAACATATTTTTGGATCACGTCACATGAAATGCACCCGGATCCTCGACATACTTTATTCAACGTTTTGGGGATTTGAGTCGCATGAGATGCACACCCGAATTTAAGAAGGTAAAATTATTAAAGAGCGCGCCTAAAGCGACTAACGTGTTATTAGCTTTGCGGAAGGCCATAAAAATCCGCTAAATGGCACGTTCCGGAATCTAAGTATTTTAGTATAAAAAATTATCGAGGGCCCCGCAATTTATGTGTTTTGTTTAGCGAGGCTCATCGCATTTATTATTTAAAAGGGCAAACCTAAAAGCAACTATGATTCTCTACTTTATTTGTCTCTAAAAAAGAGAAATCCTAATTTATTCACTGTTTAAGAACTGTTTAACAATTGCAAAGAAAAGCATATTCTCTATTCGAACTTAATGAAAGAGTGATCATTAGAATCCTGGTTTTAAGACTCAGATTACTTATTTAGTTACTGGAAGCCGATCGTGACAACACAAAGCAAACCCGATTATTTTTAGGTTGATTCGAGCCAAGATTACTAAATGGAATTACTGAACTTGCTATTGAAATGGAAAACACGATTATCATATGGATCTAACCTATGCTATCTTAAATTATTAACATGGAAATGATGAGCTCAAACTTCAATTTTACAGCCTAGTTTGTTCAAGTTTTTACCTACTCGCATGTTTCATTACACAGAAGGAACATCATTGAGACTACATTGCGCTAAGAAGTATCAAGGCTGATTATTCACATATCCGATACAGCTTGATAATTCAACATCTAGAACCGGGCTATTTACTTAAGGAAGACTTAGACTACATATGAAAGCTTCAAATAATTGTAACTGCTTTACATTTCACAACCAAACGAAAATGAGACAAGTTTAAAGACCAATTCCCTCCGCATATAAACTGAACAACCAACACCTAAAACAGCCCAATCATAGTACAGTCTCAATCCAATTATAAATTTTTATACAAATTGGAACTAAACTACATTAATCTATTGTGTCTAAACTATTTAGGCATTAGTACATGTAGTCCAAATAGATAAGGTTCAAGAAGCAAAAGTTAAGCATTTTCCATTTGTATTCCCACTTCAAATCAGCATCATTACATCAGGAAAGAAAGCAAATACTTGGAAAATTATGAGCAATAAGAAGAGAAAAAGGGGTCAGCAACAGCAGGTAACAGGCAACAACAACTTTGGAATTCAGAATAGCTCAAAACCAGTCTTAAACCAGAATAATATTTGACCACAGCCCAGAACCAGTTGTAAAACCCACACAACAACAGCAAACACCCACAATAGACTCTACTGAACTTGACTGAAATAAGAACTCAATGGAACAGTGATACTTCCAACATTTCCCTCTATTTTTTAAGCTTTAATACTCTCTCGATTCTCTCTCAAACTGTTGAAGAACTCAATTTAAAAGCTTGCAACAAATGATAACTTTCGAAAGTTCTCTAAACTTTTTAACTTCTCCAATCTTGATTAAAGACTCCAAAACTGATAACAAAAGCTGTCTCAACTCTTTCTTCCTGCCTTTCAAAGGGAGAAACTGACTGCCTTATCTCTCTATTTTTTTAACACTCATTAAGGATCCTCTTTCTCAACTGACTCTTGAAGTCTGTCTTTTTAAAACTGAACCTCAACCCTCTCTTTGTGTTCAAGTTCTCAAAACTGATTAAAGGCTCTCAAGAACTGATCTTTTCAAAAATGCTAGCCAAAGCTCTCAAAGAACTCCCCTAAGACTGATCAAAGAAGCCCCTCTAACTCTGTCCTAAATCCCCTCATTTATACCCAAAACAAACCCCTCTTTCCAGTCGCTTTTACCACTAACCTATTAAAAAATGAAACCCATGATATTCCCTGAGCACCCCACTACTAAGTGTCCCATTTCACTGTTTAATTCAATTGTTATGGGTGCCTATTTATTTAATCACCCCCTTAAACTTGCCCATACCATTATGTCTCCCATCCCACTATTATTAGACAAAAGTATTAGTTTAATGGTTATTTAAGTACTTTACTGACAGCCCACTCAGCTAGACCATTTGTCCAATTTTAAAATCCCAAAACACCCTTGAAACCCCTGTGATTCACTGTCCTACCCCAATCCCTTTTAAATTTATAAAAAATCCCAATCAGCTATAACCAATTCAACTAGTTGTTAGTCCTAATTTTGTTCCTTGAATGTCCAGAATATATCACATTTGAAGTTCACACTATTCAATTAAGAACTGATGAACACTACTACTGATTGCAGATTAACACAGGCAACTCTTCAAGAAGAAAATCAATGACTAAATTAAAACCAGACTATATGAGTAAAGGAAACACAAGCCATTTTAACCAACAATTTTAGAAGTTCCAACAACAAACTATCACGAATGTAATCGCAATTAATCTAACAAACAAATTCACTTATCGATTAAAGATAACAGCTTCTGATCATGTATCTAATGCAAGCAATACCCGACGAAACATGACCAATGAAGAAGAAGAAACAGAACAGATGAAAAGATGAGGATTTGAACAAATAAACTAAAACTTAAAGGAACAAAAAGGGGAAATACCCGAAGAACATGCCATATCGAACAATTTCAAGAAATCTTCAAATCTTTTGGCCGGAGTGGACCTTAATCCTGTGCTTTCAAGGGAAACACAAGCTTAAGGTCCAGTTCGATCAAAGGTCTTCATCATTTAACTGATTTAGGACTTTAAGAATTAGGGCTCGTTCTTAGATCTAAAATTCGAGTATCTAGGTCAACATACGAGGGAAACCAGGTGTGGATTTGGGGTGAAGGAGTCAAGGAGGATATGAGGTGTAAGTTTGGAGGTGATTGGGCGAGTTAGGGTTCAGGTTCGAATCTTTGATCTAATATTCGAAGGGTTCCAGGATGATTTGAAGTATAAGGTTCAGGGTTTTGGAAAGAGGAGGTTGTGGGGAAGCTATGGTGTATTTTTGGTGGCGTTTGGGAGGGTTGCCGTCGGCTTTACGGCGATGGAAAAGGGTGGAAGCTAGGGTTTGGGAGGGGTCATCTCTAAGAGGTCTGAGAGGGACGATGGGGCGAGGGGGGTTTGGTTTGTGGGGCGGGGTATGGTTTGAAGTATATATATGAAAGGGCGGAATGAATCCAAGCCGTTCGATATGAATGACCTAGATCAACACACCTGAAACGACTTCGTTTTTTCGATGCTGGGGGCGAACTGGACCGTTCGATCTTAGGAGATCAACGGTTCAGATTTTGCACGTCAAAACGACATCGTTTGGGTGGTCTGAATGACTGAACCAGGTAAGGGGTTATTTGGGCCTGGTCTTTAATTCAAAAAGTGCCCAGTCCGATTTTTCTTCCTATTTTTGTTCTCTTTTCTTTAATTTTCTTTCTTTTTAAAAAAAAAATAAAAATCCTAGATTATATTACAAAACAAAAAATTAACTTAAAATACTAATTAACTCTTAATAATAATTATCATACATAAATTGAATAAAAGAAAATCACACAATTTGACATTAAATACTAAAATACGAAGTACATTATTTTTTGTGATTTTTCATTTGTAAAACAAATTTAATTACTCCTAATTATAGAATTAAATCCTAAAATGCAAATGCAACATATTTTTTATAATTTTTTATTAATTTAACAAATAAACATGCACAGAAAAATGCGAACAATAAAAGAAAAATAATACAAAATCCACAAAAATCGCAAACGACACGAAACTATTTTATTTTGAATTTTCTGGGAGTAGTCCTCGTAGGGAAAAAATCACGTGCTCACAGGCACTTGGGGCCACAATTATCACATCATACTTAGCACTAGGCCACATTTCATAGCTCAAACTCCTTTCCCCCACATTTCACATCATTTCCACTTCCAACATTAACCTTGCAATTTAAGATAATTGGCACATATGAGACCAGTTAAAGTTGTAAGCATAAAGAGGATTTCACATAGTCGGCATAATAATCACAGTTTAAGCTTGATATAAAATCTAGGCATTTTGGCACATAGTCCACATTCTTCACACATCCTCAAATTACCAAGAATAGCACATTGAACATATTGAAACACACCTTTCAAATTATTTTTGCAACACCAACTCATTTAAAATAACAACAAATACATCAATCAAATTTTGGACTTACAAACATTTGCATGGACACCAAAGGAGCTCAATTTCTAAGAAGAGGGTTTTTTAACCATACATACCTCAATAGAGCTTTCCTTAAATTCTTACAATAATTTTGAAACTCCTAGAAACTTTGATCTATTTTATGAGAATTACAAGTTGAACAAAAATTAGATAGATAATCAAGACTCTAGCTCATTTGGGCACATTATCAAGCACTAAGTGTACATTGTGATTTTAGGACCTTTTTGTGAGATTCTATTATCCTACACCCCGTTTGTTACATTTTTGGTTCATAATCGCGCCATACCCTATTATCATACATGCATGCCAGAAAATCAATACTTATACCTATGAACCCATTTGTTAATTACTCATTTTAGTAAGAATTTCGAAATCAAAGGTTAGGGCACAAGTTCTTACCTCTTAGGATGAAGGCTTGGTAACTTTACTTGATAATCTTCAAAGATTTGGGTAGGGTTGAATAGTGACTTGGTAAGGATAACTTCCTCCCTCTATAACTCTTTCTCTCACTCTAAATGTAGTGGAAAATAGCACATGAGGGTATAATGGGGTATTTTTAATAGAATGGGGTCGGGTTTTAAAGTTAGGACATAGGAACCCCAACTCAATCTACGGTCGCATATGAGACTGCATAACTGATACGCGGACCACAAAAAGGACCGCAAAAGTAGCCTTCAAGACTTGAATATTCTGCCCGAGTATGCAACCAATATGTGGTCTGCATACCGGTTCTGTGGTCACATAATGCACCGTAGAACTGCCCTTCGCAAAAATTTCAAGGAGGTTATGCGACGACTATGCAGCCCGCATATCGATTATGCAACCACATAATTGGCTGTATAGTTGTCCTTAAAATTAGCCAATATTCTGTCTCACTCTGTGGCAGCTATGCAGCCCACATTTCTACTATGCGGCCGCATAATGGGCCGCAAAAATGCGCTCTTTTGAAAAGTATTTTTCCTTAACTTTTTAGTGCATAGATCAATCCAAAAGGTCCAAGCCGCAACGAACAAGCTCGCTGTGAAGATTTTTATAAATTTTTAACATATATTCTTACCTTGGCACTACGAGACTTCGGGATTTTGAGTAAAAATTTTACGGGACCTTACATACTCCCCCACTTAAGATCATTCGTCCTCAAATGAGGAACAAGGTTCACTTATCAGCACCTTATGCAACTTCAGTTTCACACCACGTACCAACAGCCCCCAAATTTGGCTAATTCACTAGATTTCCAAGTAATTTGCTAGAGTTTCCTTTGTAACTAGGTCTATCCACCTACCAAAGAGCCCCAAAAACATATCCGAATAGCATATACACAATCTATTGACATGACATAACTCATAACCACACCAACCACAACCCCATAGGCAATATATAATAAAAACAGAACAGTTTTACATAGACTAATCAAGTGTTACAAAGTTCATAGGAACCAAATTCATAGAAGGTATTACATAGCTATACAAACAAATGTGGGTATTTCTTTTTCATTTCCTCCTCGGCTTCCCAAGTGGCTTCTTCGACCTATTGGTTTCACCATAACACTTTCACGAATGCAATTTCTTTATTTCTCAACTTCCAAACATGCCTATCAAGAATGCATACTGGAATTCTTTCATATGATAGTTCTTCATGAACCTCAATAGTTCCAACCGGAACAATAATGGACGGATCTCCCACTACCTTCTTCAACACAGACACATGGAAGACTAGGTGAACCAATGACATCTCGGGTGGTAGCTCAAGCTTGTATGCCACCTGACCAATCCTCTGAATGATTCTGTACGGTCCAACAGACCTCTGACTCAATTTTCCTTTCTTTCCAAACCGCATGATACCCTTTATGGGGGGAAACCTTTAGAAATACCCAATCATCTTCTTTGAAATCTAAGTCTCTATTACAAATGTTCGAATAAGACTTTTGGTGACTCTGTGCAGTTTTTTACCTCTCCTTAATAATCTTGACTTTCTCTATGGCCTGATATACAAGGTTCAGCCCTATCAATTCAGATTCTCCAACCTCAAAACACCCAATGGGAGACCTACATCTTCTACCATACAATACCTCAAATGGTGCCATCAGGATACTGGCATGGAAGTTGTTGTTATAAAAAAACTCTATGAGTGGCAAATGATCATCCTAGCTACCATTGAAATCAAGAACAAAAGCACGCCACATGTCCTCGAGTGTTTGAATAGTCCGCTCTGCTTGCCCGTCGGTCTGAGGAAAAAGTTGTACGAAGATTTACTTGTGTACCCAAGCCTTGCAAAAATTCATTCCAAAAGTTAGCCGTGAACTGAGACCCTCGATCAGAAATGATTAAGACTAGAGTGCCATACAACCTAACTATTTCTTTGATATACAACTTAGCATACTGTTCCCTATGTTGGTAGATTTGACTAGCAAGAAGTATGATTATTTCGTAATTCGATCCACGATTACCCAAATTGAGTAGAACTTGCGTGCAGTGCATGATAACCCTATCACAAAATCCATGTTTATCATTTTACATTTCCATATTGGAATTTTTATGCCTTTAGCCAATCCACCGGGCCTTTGATGTTCGGCTTTCACTTGCTGATAGTTCGAACATTTTGCCACAAAGTGAACCACTTCCCTTTTCATGTTGTTCCACCAATAAACTTCCTTGAGGTCATGATATATTTTTTGTAGAAGCTGGGTGTACAGAATTCCTGAAAGTGTGAGCTTCTGCCATGATCTTTTCCCGAAGACTGTCAATATCTGAAACACATAGGCGGCCTTGGTACCGTAGGGTACCATCATCCATGCCAAAGGAAAAAGTTGCGGTCTTGTGTTTATGAATCCCCTCCTTCAGTTGTGCTAACAATGGATCATTGAATTGCTTCTTTTTCACTTCCTCCACAAGCGACGATTCAGCCCTGTTCTATATGATTACTTCTCCTTCGTTAGGGTCCAGAAGGTAAAACTCCCAAACTAGCCAACTGGTGAATCTCCCTAGCCAACATTCTTTGATATGCCTTCAAATGAGCCAAACATTTAATAGATTTCCAGCTACGAGCATCCACCACAACATTGGCCTTTCCCGGGTGATTAGAGAATATTGATATCATAGTCCTCGAGTAACTCGAGCCATCTTCTCTAACTTAGATTAAACTCCTTTTGTTTGAAAATATATTTAAGGCTCTTGTGGTCCATAAATACATCCACATGGACCCAATACAAATAATGTCTCCAAATCTTTATTGCAAATACCACTGCCGCAAGCTCTAAGTCGTGGGTTAGATAGTTCTTTTCATGATTCTTGAGTTACCTAGAAGCGTAGGATATAACTTTATCATGTTGCATTAACACACACCCAAGCCTGATTCTTGAAGCATCGCAATACACCACAAATCACTTTGCACCTTCTAGTAGAGTCAACACCGGTGTTGTAGTCAATCTTTATTTCAATTCCTGGAAGCTCATTTCACAAGCATCGGACCACTGGAACTTAACTGCTTTCTGTGTCAATTTAGTCAATGGAGAGGCAAGAGTAGAAAATTCCACCAAAAATCTTCTGTAGTACCTGCACAAACCCAAGAAACTATGAATCTCTGTTAGAGTGGTAAGTCTAGGTCAATTCTTTACTTCTGCAATCTTTTGAGGATCAACCATAATTCCTTCCATGGAGACAATATGACCCAAGAGCGTGACAGATTCAAGCCAAAATTCACATTTCAAAAAGTTTGAATACAGTTGGTACTGTTGAAGAGTCTACAGGACTGCCCTGAGATTGTCAACATGGTCCTCCAGACTTCGGGAATACACAAGAATATCGTCAATGAACACTATCATAAAGGAGTCTAGAAAAGACTTGAAGACCTGATTCATAAAATCCATGAAAGCTTTTGGGGCATTTGTTAGCCCAAAGGACATTACTAGAAATTCAAAGTGCCTATACCAGGTCCTAAAAGCTGTTTTTGGAATATCCTGCTTCCTTATTTTCAATTGATGATACTTGGACCATAAGTCAATTTTTGAAAAACACTTGGAACCTTGCAATTGATCAAACAAATCATCTATCCTTGGTAGAGGATATTTATTTTTGATTGTGACTTTGTTGAGTTAATGGTAGTCAAGACACATCTGTAGTGACCTATCTTTCTTTCTCACAGACAAAACTAATACGCCCTACGAAGACGCACTCGACCGGATGAAACCCTTTTCTAATAGATCCTTCAATTTTTCCTTTATCTCAGTCAATTATGCCGGTGCCATTCTGTAAGGTGGAATTGATATAGGCTTCATGCATTGCATCTCGTTGATCGCAAAAGCAATCTCCCTGTCTGGTGGGATCCCAGGGAGCTCATTTGGAAAGGAAACAGAAAATTCATCCATAACTGATATGGACTCAAGGCTAGGCGCCTCAGTATTGGATCGGGTTGAATGCCGCAACGAGCCTTATTGATATATCTATAGATATGGATCGGGTTGCTTGCCGCAATGAGTATTGTATAGTGTTAAGTGATTGAGTGTGATGAGTGTTGAGCATGGTAAGAGATAATAAAAGACAGTGCGGTTGAGTACTCTGAGAGTATGAGTACATGAGTTTATCACTGAGAGGCATTGTATTTGACATGCATACATGATATACGTGCATAGAGATGCATTTCCTTTTGCTGCCCGGTTTTGGTGACATTCATGATTTTTACCTGTATCTTGACATGTAGGCAAAGAGATGTACTTTCCTCTTGTTATCTAATAATGAAATATTTACCTGATGAAAATTTTTTGGGAAAAAAGTTATAGTTTTCCAACTTACTCATATTTTGACAATTTTGGTAATGGATTTGGATTTTCACTAATATACTTAAAAAGTGAAACTGTTTTTGAAAACTATGAAAAGGCTGAGTATTTTATCTCTGAGATACTTCTATATTTACCTGCATTACATTGTTATGAACTACTATTGGTTATTGGTGTTGCACTTGGCCTATGTTCCAGCTTGTCACTATTTTCAACGTAAGGTTAGGTTTGTTAATTATTGAGTATATCGGGTTGGTTGTACTCATACTACACTTGATGCACATTGCGTGCAAATTTCAGATACCGATGTTGTTGTACATTGCGGCAGCTGGATTCGAAGGTGTACCTGTGTCCCTATTGTAGCAGCATCTTGTTATGGTAACCTTAGATATAAAAATCTGTTTATGTAGTTTTCAAATAGAATATGTATTTACTTTGTATCAGCTTTGTAAACTCTATTCCTAAAAGCTCACGATTTGTAGTACCAATCCTTGGGAAATGTATAAGATTTAAAGAATTCATTTGTTTTATTATCTTATTAATATTTCTTGAATTGGACAGTTATTAGTGGGATCACCTAGCGGGTTGGGTTAGATTCCATCATGACTAGTTATTTTTGGGTCGTGACAGATGGGTAACAGAGCTCTAGGTTCATATGTTCTACAAGTCATGAGCAAGTGTCTAGTATAGTCTTGTGGATCGGTATGATGATGTCCATACCTATCTTCAAGAGGCTGCAGGGAATTTAGGATATACTTCCTATCTTTCTTTACTTATCGTATGGCATTGATTCTCCTTGAAGCGTAATACTTTGAATTCCTTCCATGCATTTGTATGCGCACTTGAGCGCTCGATATCAGTTGTGCGTCGATGGCTTGTGATACCTTGGACAAGGTGCGAGATGTGATTTTTGTGTGTTGATGATGGGCTAGTTTGGAGGACTTGAGGCTGGGTTTTAATGTAGCTTGATCACTGAGGTGTTGATTGTGTTAGCACATGTTTTTGGACTTATATGTCCGGTAGTATCCTTATTAGTAGAATTTGTGGTTGGACGGTTGCATAATGAGTATGATGTGACCGCGAGATGTGTTCATATAGTTTGAATGTGGTGATAAGAGTTTGCGTGATATGTAAAAAGAACAATTGGGTATTTCATTTAAATCTTGATTTGACGTATTGTCTCGAGTTCTGAGTGTATTGAGGGATCCTTCATGTTGTTTAATTATGGAACTAATTAGATTCTCGTGTCTTGTTTATGAGTTCAGAATCAGGACGTTTAACTAATTGCATAGCTGTTGTGACTGTGGAAGGGTATATAAAGATATATGTTTGAGGCTAAGCAGGTGGGTTATCTCCTCCGGGGTGCCCTGGGGTCGTGTAATCTCTATGTTGTTTTGTAGCGAGTTCTCTTTTACCGGTGCATTATATGTGTTGCAATCTGAGTGTGGATCACTTATGATAGTTGGCTTGACTAATGCAAGAGAAAATACGAGATTCGCAGATGATTTAAGATATTAGATAGATTGCGTTACATAAGCTTATGAAGGATTTAGTTGAGTTTCAGTGCGGTATTTTGGGCAGAAATAGGGCATGGGCATTGTAAGTTATCAAATACATTGTTCCTTGACTTTGAGCCAAGTGGGGGAGTCAGCTATCGACGGGTTGATTGTGCGGTTATATGTTGTATTATTTTCAGTTTAAGGTATATTGGTGAATCCATTATTGCCTACCAAGGTTGAGATCGAGGATGACTCGAGTAAGCAAATATTTGGATATGGGTTGTATTACACTCTATAGGTATATGCAAATCAAGGATTGATTGAGTGGTTATTCATGAAGGATGTGGTATTCGTGAAGTAGGAATTTTCTCGGTTGCTTAGAGGTGGGAATTACTTCTTAGGGTGTTGGGGTACGAATAGGGCACAGGTCGCTCGATCTGTTTGGGCGGTGCTATTGAGATTCGAGAAGAGTTGATGACCTTCGAGAATGGTTCTAATGAATTCAAGGTTAATATGTGGTAATTGAGGATTTTGCAAATTTGTATATGGATATAATTTGAGATTTTCATAGGACAGTGTCAAGACTCGCGGTATTTTTATATCATTACAGATTCTACATTTTGATATTAGGAAGGGGAAGGAAGCGTCTTTAGATTTGCAGAATGTCTCTTCAGAGTGGGTATCTCAGTTGTGGTACTTTTAGGGTGCTTAAGAGAACATTCAACGGCTTATGAGCCATAGGGAGGTGTAGTTCTATGGTAGAGTTCGTAGGGTGAGTTTTGGTTAAGGATTATGGTGTTCTAGCAAAGAGAAGTATCAATTTGAAGGCAATTTAGAAGGAACTCAAAGAAATAGGATAGGTTGGATTAGTACCGTAATGGATATAATCAGTTCTTTAGGTACTTATAAGGTAGTGAGTTTCTACACGTGTTTTGTGGTGGTAGTATTGGGTATTGGTGGCCTGTGTGGCTTGGTTGATTTAGAGAGATTCAGTTTTGATGATTTGGTTATGTGAAAATAGGATACGGATAGTTCTCGATGGATTCTACTGAGGGTTGAGATGTATATTTCCTATTGGTATATGGAACATATTGTGTATTGTGATTTTCTTCTAGATGGGATAAAATGGAAGATTCTTAGCTAATTGAGTATGTAGTTTGCTTGCGACTCTAAGTTGATTTTGAGATTTTTGTATTTCTCATATGATGGCATAATAGGTGTTGTGTAGGATTGAGATTTGCATGTACAAGGTCACGATTCGATTTTGAAAGGAAGGACCTGAATTCTTAGGAAACATAGACGCTTCTAGATGATTAGATTAATGATATTACTTCATTGGTCTTGCGGAACACTCATGGTTGATCAACTGTTGATTTTCAAATATTACTATGTGGCACAGAGGAGTTAGAGAAGTAATCCTCATGGGATGATTGTGTATGAGAGATGTGTTAGACATTCAGGTGGTGGAGTTGGGATCAGATATGGTGATTCATGCGTCCTATGGATATGGAGGATGGGAGTTCTTGGGAGAAGATATATGCATGGTTGTGGACTATAAATGTGGCCGAAGTTATCCAGATGATAGTTCGTGTTATGATTCAGCCATTGTGGACTTTTGGAAGTCTAGTTATCTATTTGTGGGTGACCAAAGTTGATTTGTGGGTCCATTGGTAGGCCAAATTAGGATGTGTATTCTACACCAAGTCGAATAGGTTGGCTCTATATTGCCATTATTGAGGGATGTACCATTCGGTGGTTGTTAAACTTATTTGTGTTTTGATATGATTTGTGAGTTACTCTTTTATGCTATGAAGAGTTGTTATTTGTTAGTTATATCCACATATGGTGCGATTCTATTGGGGTCTTATAGCGAAATTTGAGCAAGATGAGTATTTGGGTATTGGTTATGATCAATCGGGCTTTGCGTGGCATTGTGTCATTTGCTTCTCTGTGCTTATGGTAATGCACTTTGGGTACTTGATGTCCAATTTTGCGTGGTTATTGATTTTGAGCAAGGCGGCTCAAGGTATAAAATATGGACCAGCATTTGGATGGGGTCACAGGTTGTAGCGAAGATATGTTGAGATATGATCCTTTGTGTTGGATTCATATGTTTTGGTTCTACGGTGTGTGCTAGGATCTTATCATAGTGCATGGGCTGAACGAATTGTGGCTTTAAATTGTATTAATGTGTCATGCCACTAGAGTAATTATGTTAGATGGGATGAGGTCATCGTACCTAGAATGGGTGTTATCGGATCTGATTGAGGTATATATGGAAGGATACTATTGGTGATCGGCTTAGAAACTTGCTATAGCTCATATCGAAGGAGGGGGAGTTCCACAACTTGTTGAGCTGATGAATGGTTGTAAGTTTTTCGTGTTTCTTTCACCATTAACAGTATATAAAGGTGATAGAACGAGGCTTCGTTTCATAAAATTTTTATTACCGGCATTGGGTTATTTTGAGCAACCACTATGATTAGAAATTATCGATATGAGTATTTGAGTTAGGTGGTATGTCATTCAATTGCATCTTGGTTTGTGGTTACGTCTTGGTACAGCTTGTTAAGACTTATGCAACATATAAAAGCGATATTCTGATTTTATAGTAAATTCAGGAGGTTAGAGATTAGATTCTAAGGCTTCGGGGCTAAGGTTGGAGTAATGATCTTCAGCTATGTTGTGTTTTTGAAGCAATATGGGATAGGGATACGTGGGGTCACTGCGGGTATGTGAATGGTGTCGCACCCCTTTTTCTTGCAAAATCGGGTTTTGACATTTGAAAACTCCTTTGAGAGGGTGGGGAAAAGGAATTGGTTAGAGTCGCCACCTAACGGATTAAAACCCTACAGGAAAGGAAAGAGTAAAAGTCTCAAACCCTAGTTTTGGGTAAACCAAAAAATCAGCGCAGAAACAAGGGCAAAATAATCACATATTGTGTACAATGAACATAGACATGAGATTTATTCAAACAACAATAAAGAATCGAACTAGAGAAATATCTAAAACCCTAATGTAGGGCAAATAAAGGAAATTAATAGTAATAGGTAGATTCATTCATAATGAAGTGAATATAGACGAGATAATGCTAAAAATGAAAGTTTGAACAGGTTTAGGGTCGAATCAAATAGAATCTAAAACACTAACCTTTAAGGTAAAGAATCAACGATCGATTCCATTATGGGGTTGGAGTCGAATAGATTAGCGTGATGACGGTGCTAGGGTTTTAAGATGAGAGAGGGAGAATATCAGAGAGGGAGTGAACAAAGACGGAGGCTAGGTGGAAATGATTTAGGGTTTTGGCTGGGCAGGTTAGTTTAAAAGGGTTGGATTGATGTGGACCGTTGGTTCTAGGAGATCAACGGTCCTGATTTAAAGATGTTAGGTCAGGTAATTTGGATGAGTACATGATTGGGTTTTAGTAAGGGTTGTTTGGTTTGGGGTCACGAGCTATTGGGCTGGTGTAAAGGTGTTGGGCTTTGTATTGGGTAGTTTTAGGTCCGAAAATAGGAGTAATTTAGGGGTAGTTTTTAAATACCTAATATTTAATATATAAATAATTTATAACAGTGAATAATAAATATCAAAATTATCATTTGTGCACTAAAATGGTTAAGAGTAATTGATTAACAATATAAAAACATTAAAAGTCATTTTCTACATAAATAATATAATTATACATGTATATGGGCTATTATTGTAAATTGTGTAATTTAGCATTAAAAATTGTAAGCGTAATTATAAATATGTTACGAAAAGTATTTAAACATTATGCTAGTAGAAATGATAAGTTTAGATTATTAAATCATCATAAAAATAATATGAAAGATAATTATTGGTTATTTATACAATAAAATGTAAAAAACAATTATTTAAAGCACTTAAAATTATAGAAAAAT
Source organism: Nicotiana glauca (assembly GCA_026770625.1). Classification (NCBI taxonomy): domain Eukaryota; kingdom Viridiplantae; phylum Streptophyta; class Magnoliopsida; order Solanales; family Solanaceae; genus Nicotiana; species Nicotiana glauca. The sequence goes on along the minus strand of MU752848.1, from coordinate 123,094 downwards.
TATGTAAAACACTTGTGCGTGCTTGTCAATCCAATGATAATGCATGTGCACTATTTGAAAACATATATTTCAAATATGCGAGGGAAAAATTTGGTATCAACAGCTGCCCCTCTTTACCGGGAAGGATGACAGAGTGGTCGAGTAACGAAATGATAACTGATTTTGACCAAATGGGGTGCTTTTGGAAAAATATAGGTCGAACCCTAAGGTTTGAGCTGCCTACATATCCCTGGTTTTATAGGAATTAGGTCGTGTGTAGTTCTGGACCCAACAACGAACGAAATTGATGGAATTGTTATAGGAATAGTCGTGTGTTTCAAAGAGTGTTCTTTTGGGAAGAATAGTATTGGATGTATTTATGCGGAGTTATGAATGTGAATCTGAAATGTAACGGATGTATCACAGGGAAGGTATCTGAACGGTCATGGAATAAAGGCAAGTAATTGATGGGAGTCGATTTTGTCTGGAATAATGATCGGGTATGAATAGTATGAGCAGAAACTGGAGCAAAGGTTGCTCCTGTTTGAAGAACGGTTAACTCCTGAATTACTTGCAAAACTTAAAACACAATGTGTGCAAATATATATGTATTATTACGAGAATTTAAACATGATGCAGACTCATTTTGGACCATGAAGGTTGTCTTTGGACGCTGAGGATGATATCCTTAGACCATGACGTCCTAGGCAATGAATCATGAGATAAGGGATTCGCAGGCTATGAAAAGTTATTCTCGGGCCATGAGAATGGTACCTCCGAACCATGAGACCTTTGAATAATGATGTGCAATAATGAGCGATCCTCAGGCCATGACATGGTGTCTTCAGGCTATGAGGATGATGCCTTCGGACTATGACACCTTTGGACAAAGACATGGTGATGTATATGAGCAAAACTAGACAAAGTTTGGTATTGTATAGGATCGGGAAAGAGCTTAGCCCCGAAAAAGGTAAAATAGTGCTAGATTTCAAATAGGGTAATGTTTGGTCATTAGGCGAGGAAAGTCAGAGCTTAGCCTAATACATATGGTGAGAAAATGCTTAGCCTCATGCGAGAAAGGGGGATAGGGCTTAGCTTCATGCAAGATTTGAGACTAGGCTTAGTCTTATGCAAAGAGAAGGTAATGCTTAGTCTTGTGCAAATAGGGAGCCAAGTCTTAGCCTCATGCAAGTAGAGGATAAAATGCTTAGGCTCATGTAATAAGAAGGCAGAGCTTAGACTTATGCAATTGAGGAGGCTTAGCTTAGCCTCATGCAAGAATTGAGATAGAGCTTAGTCTCATGTAAAGAGAAGGCAATGCTTAGCCTTATGCAAATAGGGAGGCAGGGCTTAGCCTGATGCAATTAGAGGAGACAATGCTTAGTCTCATGTAATGGGAAGGTATAGATTAGCCTTATGCAATTGATGAGGCAGGGCTTAGCCTCATGCAAGAATTGAGATAGAGCTTATTCTCATGCAAAGAGAAGGCAATGCTTAGCCTTATGCAAAGAGGGAGGCAAGGCTTAGCCTCATGCAAGTAGAGGAGACAATGCTTAGTCTCATACAATAGGAAGGTAGAGCTTAGCCATACGCAATTGAGGAGGCAAGGCTTAGCCTCATGTAAGAATTGAGACAGAGCTTAGTCTCTTGCAAAGAGAAGGCAACACTTAGCCTTATTCAAATAGGGAGGCATGGCTTAGACTCATGCAAGATAATGGAGACAGGACCTAGCCTCATGTAAGATTTCAGACATCACTTAGTCTCATGCAATGGACAAATAGCAAATAGAAGTAGAATATTTCTTAGTTGGAGATATATATTTGTGCTTGGTGGTCCAGTTGTTATGAAGATAATGACTTTAAGGCATACATACTTGTGGTTATTCCTTGTTCCCACATCCACAGAAAAATTGTGAGTTTTGTGGGGGAGGTTGGTTCATGCCTTTGTCTACTTGTTTTGCTTTTCTTTGCTCTAGAAATCCTATTTAAGTTGCCTTGGGTAACATCATTCTTCCTTAGAAATAAAGTTTTCAAAAAATACGCACTTATTTGATGAAATGGAGTTATTTAGAAAACATAGTGGTATATAATATCAAGTAAATTAGATGAACTAATGACTGCGACACTTTTAGAGACATTGCAGCTTCTTTGTGTTAGAATTTTGAGGGTTCTCAAAATTCTATCCTAGTTTAGTAAGTAATCTATTCTCTGACTGACTTACATATGATGACTTTAGGTGGACTTGCTTTGGAATTTTGAGGGTCCTCCTCAAACTTCTACCCAAGTTTCTGGTTGTGGGAAATGAAAATATTATTGTGATGTGACCGAATCCAAAGGGCTGCCTATGTATCCCCTCTTAGAAGGGAATTAGGTGAAGCATAGTTCAATTACATCAGATAAAGAAATGTAAACAATTTAAATATAGTATCTCTTAACTGCACTATCTTGAGCCGAGGGCCTTCTGGAAACAGCCTCTATACCCCTTTGGGGCAGGGGTAAGGCTGCGTACACACTACCCTCCTCAGACCCCACTTGTGCGATTTTACTGGGTTGTTGTTGTTGTTATCTCTTGACTACATCCGAATTGATAGGCTTTAGCCAAACTTCTTCGTCCATTTCTACAAGTATGAGTGCTCCTCTTGTTAGTACCCTGTGAACCCTGTAAGGATCTTGCAAGTTAGGTGAAAATTTCCCTTTGGCTTCATCTTTATGTGGAAGGATCCGCTTCAACACCAGCTGCCTCGGTGTGAACTGTCTTTGTTTGACCTTTTTGTTGTAAGCTCTGTATATTCTATTATCATAAAGTTGACCGTGTCACACTACATTCATCCTTTTTCCATCTATGAGGGCTAATTGCTCATAGCGGCTCCTTATCCATTCTGCATCACACATTTGGCTTCTTGTATGATCCTTAAAGAAGGAATTTTTACCTCGACGGGAATGATAGCTTCGGTACCATAAACCAGAAGATAGAGAGTTGCCCCGGTTGATGTACGGACTTTGGTACGGTATCCCAATAAGGCAAATGGTAACTTCTCGTGCCATTGCTTTTGATTCTCTACCATTTTTCTTAGTATCTTCTTGATGCTCTTGTTGGAAACTTCCACGGCTCCGTTCATTTGTGGCCTGTAAGCTATAGAGTTTTTGTGCTTGATTTAGAAAGTTTCACACATGGGTTTCATCAGATCACTGTCGAGATTCGCATCATTGTTAGTGATGATATACTCGGGAACCCCGAATGGACAAACAATATGATCCCTGGCAAAATCTGCGATGACTTTCATGGTTATAGCTTTGTAAGATACAACCTCTATCCATTTTGTGAACTAATCCATGGACACTAAAATGAACTTGTGCATGTTTGAAGCAGTGGGTTCAATTAGACCAATGACATCCATTCCCCAGGTAGCAAAAGGCCAAGGTGCACTTTTTGCATGGAGTTTGTTCGGCGGCACTCGTATCATATCTATATATATTTGGCATTTCTAGACATATCGGATACAATCTATTTCCATAGTCATCCAAAAGTATTCAACTCTGAGTATCATCTTAGCTAGAACAAAATGGTTCACATGTGGACCACAGGTTCCGACATGTATTTCCTCGAGCAATTTGGAAGCTTCTTTGGCATCAACGCACCTTAATAGTTCTAGATCAGGTGTTCTCATATACAAAATTCCTTCGCTTTGGAAGAAATGATTGGACAGCCTATGCAGTTTGCATTTCTGAGTATGGTTTGCCTGCTCTGGGTATTCTCCTTTTGTCAAATATTCTTTGATGTCGTGGAACCATAGATTTCCGTCCGTTTCTTCTTCAACATAAGCACAATAAACTAGCTGACTATGGATCCTTACTTCAATGGGATCTATGAAATTCTTATCCGGATGTTATATCATGGAAGACAAAGTAGTCGGTGTGCCTACGAATTTGTTGTGGATTCTTGGAACAAGTTCGAATTCTATTTTCGTCAGTCTTTTGATCAGATCTTGCACATGATAAGTATGGTCGTATCCTGGTGTTTTTTGTAGCCCATTCTCCTTGAACTTGATGTACCAGAAGATCGGAATCACCAATTACCATCAACTCTTGTATATTCATGTCGATGGCCAAATTGAGCCCCATGATACAAGCCTCATATTGTGCCATATTGTAGGTGCATGGGAACCTATAATGTTGACCTGTCTCTAACACCAAAACTTCTCCAATACCCACTCCTTTGAAGTTTGCAGCTCCATCGAAAAACATTCTCCAACCGGCATAGGCTTCAGCAATGTCCTCTCCTATGAATGCCACTTCTTCATCAGGAAAATTCATTTTGAGTGATTTGTATTCTCTTCTTATAGGATTTTTGGCAAGATGGTCTACCAACACTTGTCCTTTGACTGCCTTCTAAGTTACATAGATGATATCGAACGCACTCAACAATATTTCCACTTGGCCAACTTTTCGGTAGGCATAGGCTTCTGAAAGATGTACTTCAGAGGATTCATCCTTGATATGAGGTATGTGGTATAGGCATAGAAGTAATGCCTCAATTTCTGAGTTGTCCATGTGAAAGCACAACAAGTGCATTCTAGCAGAGAGTACCGTGCTTCATAAGGTGTGAACTTCTTACTCAAATAATATATGGCTTGTTCCTTTCTTCCCGTCTTGTCATGTTGTCCTAAAACACACCGAAACCCTAACTAGTACAGACAAATAGAGTAGCAAAGGTCTCCCAGTTTCCGACAGGACTAGGACTGGTGGTGTGGATATGTATTCCTTGATTTTGTCAAAAGCCTTATGAGAATCTTCGGTACAACTGGTTTCAGCATCCTTCTTTAACATTTTTAAGATTGGTTCACATATTACTGTGGACTGTGCAATGAAGCAGCTGATGTAATTGAGGCATCTCAGGAAACTCATCACGTCCTTCTTGTTTTTTGGTAGTGGGTAATTCTTGGATAGCTTTAACCTTTGACGGGTCCAACTTGATTCCTCTGCGGCTGACGATAAATCCAAGCAATTTTACAGCAGGAATCTCGGATGCATATTTTGCGGGGTTAAATTTCAAATTGTACTTCCGTAGCCGGTCAAAGAACTTCCTCAATTCTACTATATGATTTGTGGCTCTCTTGGATTTGATGATGATGTCGTCAACATATACCTCTATTTCCGTGTGTATGATATCATGTAATATGGTCAATATGGCCCTTATATAGGTGATCCCAGCATTCTTCAAACCGAATGACATTATTTTGTAGCAGTAAACTCCTCATGGTATAATGAGAGATGTTTTCTTTGTGGCTTCTTCGTTCGTCCAAATCTGATGATAACATATGAAGCAATCAACGAAGGATTCAAGTTCATGCTTGGCACAATTGTCAATTAGAATATGTATATTCGGTAGTGGGAAATCGTCCTTGGGACTTGCTCTGTTTAAATCCCGATAATCAACACACACCCTGACTTTCCCATCTTTCTTTGGAACAGGTACAATGTTGGCTAACCATGTTGGGTATTCAACTACCCCGAGGACTTTGGATTTGATGTGCTTCGTGACTTTCTCCTTGATTTTTAGGCTCATTTCTGGCTTGAACTTTCTGAGTTTCTACTTCACCTGCGGACATATTAGATTGGTAGGCAACTTATTAGCCACTATGCATGTGCTCAGGCCGGTCATCTCATCATATGACCACGTAAAAATATCCTCATATTCGTTCAAGAAACGGGTGTATTCTTCCTTTTCTGATGGTGACAGGTGAATATTTATGTGAGTTTATTTGATGGTTTCAGAATCTCCCAAATTGATTATCTCTATTTCATCCAGGTTGGACTTAGGCTTATTCTCAAAATTCTCAACTTCTCTAATAACTTCTTCAGGTATCTGATCTTCTTCTTTCAAGTCACTGTCCTTATGTTGCATTGTCTCATTACGTGTCACGGTCGTTGGTTCATAAAAGTAAGAAATAGTAATGTTTCGGGTCACCTGTTCTATCAAACATCTCGAGCTTAGGAGGTTTATAGCCCTCTAGAAGTTCTACGTCTTGCTGGATGCATAGATCCTTAGAATTCAGACCCTCAATTCCTTAGCCTCCTTAAACACCCTTGATGCGGCTTGTGAGCTTCTTGAGCTCCTCTGTCATATTCTTAATGAGCAGGTCCTTCTCGACGGATTTTGGAGTGTATGATATTGGTTGTGTAGAGTGCGGTAAGGTTTACACGTATATGGGATTGTTTTGGTGGGTGCCGGGGGTTGGAGTGCAGTGGTAATCATTAGTTTAATTTTACGGATCAGGGATAGGATGTGGGGTATTCTGAGGAGTATGGTAATTAGTTTGAGGGTACTGAGTAAGAAGATGTTAGTGTTGAGTGAGGAGTTGGTACTGGTTGAGGATTAGAATTTTGGGGAGGTGTTGCGTATTAATAGGGTGCGGGAGGATTTTGTGGACGTTGGTTTGGTGTGTTTTGAGGAGGCACTGGATTTTGAGCATTTTTTTAGTTAAGATCTGGGACATTTAGGGTTAGGGAGAGGTTTGACAAGTTGCAGACCAGCTCAAGTTCTGTTTGCAATTCTAGTATTTTATGTTCCAACCGTAAGACTAAATCATTATGTGCCGGAGTACTTCGACCGTCTGAAGTTTCAACATTTTCGACATGCGCAGCATTTTCTTTTCGGATACAACTCATATCATCCATCTTAGCCTTTCTCTTACTTTTCGAATTACTTGGAGAAAGAGGAGATGGAGTGCCTCTAGATCTAGTGTGATATGCTGACGATGCCAGTATGTGCAAACCAACCTTAGGGGATGGGAATAATCAAAATAAAGAAAAATGCAAAAAGGTAAACAAGTGAATAAGGATTCTGAAAAGTATTTGTAGTATTTAAACACGTATAGCAGGAATGGAAATTCGCGTCCTAATTTGGGGAACCTCGTTATGCCCGAGGTAAGCCTAGCGACAAGTAGATTTTGAGAAATTTAATGCCAAAAAATGCCTTATTTCATTAATGTAATAAATAAGACGAACCCAAAAAAGACAATAAATAATTTACTAATGGCATCTACCTTATTACATTTGAATTCCAGAACGATTAAAAAAATAGATAAACCTAATTTGCTTGGTCTTGGAGGGACCTTCTTCATATCTGACCCTCTTGGCTTCTTCTATTAGATACCACAGGTCGTGCTTGTCCAGAAGCAGGTACACCCTTGCTAGGTGTCCTCCTTCGTTGCCCTCTGTATGCTGACAGTCTACGCCCCTTTTCCTCAACTTTCCTTCCAGTTCCATTAGACCTTGCTCCAAATATTCCAACCTTTCTTTCGACCTTGTAGCCCTTTCCCTCCACTCGCTAATTGACTCCATATCTAACTTGTGTTATTCCAAATGTCTGGCTTCGAATTCAAGGACTCTTTTGCGTAGCCTCTCATACTTTACCTGTGCTTCTACGGCCTCATCTATGACCTTGTTTCCTTGACCAACCCCTGGCTCAACTATTCTTGCTAAGTTATCTTCTAACCATAATAGGTAGAAGTATACATGACCTGCATGACATCGATCTGGCTCGATAGTATCATTTACCACAATAATCTTCAAATGCCACATGTGTTGTGCCTCACATTTCTATGGAAATATATCATCCTAAAAATCTACTCCGTGATCACTCATTTTGGAGATTTGTGGTATGACTTTTTTTCTACTAGCTTGTCTGACGACCTTAATAGGAACATAGGGATGTATGCCCCTTAACCTAATCAACACCAGATGCAGAACATCCCTGGATCTGATGATGAATTTGTTAGTAGGGAACCATTCAAACCTACAATGAACTTTGTCCTCGGTCAAATTGCTAAAAAACTGTGCCCATTCTCTAGCATTCTCTGGCTGTGCAAAACTGTCTGGGATAAAGGTCATTCTTTGTCGGATGGTGGAAAGCTATATGATCGTTCCATTATTTCCGTGGAAACTCTTGATGGTATTGGCCTCTCTGGAGATGTTTTAACAACCAAATGTACAGAAGCAAGTTACAACCCTCATAATGTTTGAACCCTTTCTTGAAACGATCCAGAGCCCAGTATTTTTCTGCTACAATCATTGGAACAATAGTATATGCTTGTCCCTCATTTCCCTACATTAAAGATTTGGTTACCATGGCCAACCTGGTGTGAATTTTGTCCCCTTGGCTTGGCAACACTATCATACCTTGAAAGCAGATGATGGATACAAAAACCCTATGATGAGTCCAACCCAAGGAAGTGATGGAGAATTCGTCATTAAATATACAGTACGATCTGTTGTGTCTGTATTGTTCAAATAGGAAGTCAAAGGGTATGCAGGAATTCTTCAGACATGACAAATCGTCATTCTTTCTCAGACACATCATCTTCAGAAACCCCCTGGTCATACAATTTTCTGGTACTAGTAAACCGGGACTATCTCATGGTAATCTAGCAAATTCTCCTATTTCCCCCAAAAGAGGAGTCATTTCTATATTTCCAAAATGGAATACAACCCTTTCTTCCTCCCTAAACATAGTAGCATCCTCGATCAACATGTTGTTTGGTTGGATGTCCAATAAGAAGGGTAAGTTTCCAACAACCCTTTTCACGCAATTTTTGTCTCTTAGCGAAAGGTTTTCCACCAATCCAGCAATAACGGTGGTATATTGTAGACCATGCTGAACCTGGGGACTTTATGCCTCATTTTCTGCAATAATAAACAGAGTTAGACCCTTCCCCCTCCGGATTCGACTACTTACACATTAACGATTAGCATGTCAGCATTTACCTCTCCAAATAATTCACATATTGTGGTTGCGTCCGTTAGGATTATGGAAACTCTTGTGGACTTTGGGCAAGGTTTTTCTTAGAGGCTTATTATGCGGACAACATATTAACCTAGGCTACGTTTGATTATGATGCATACACAATCATTATCATAGTAAGGTTTCTATAGAAGTATAGACTGGTACCCTCAAGCGGACGGCTTGAGAAGGAAAGTCACGGAACCGCTGATTGCACTGCTGATCGACTGGTTTTACCGCAAATAAGCCTTTCTGAATTTAAAGGGTGATTTTAGGAAGAGAGGGGACACTCATCAAGTGCCTTTATGGTATTAGTACGCACGAGTGGAATATGATGTTGATCATACTTTGTGCAAAAAAATAACACATTGTCAAGTATTTTTACATGTTTGAATGCACTATTGAATGAACATAAAGGCATAAAGGAAAAAACAAGGAAGAAATTAGTTCACGAAATGAAGGAATTGTAATAAAGCAAATAAATGGATTAAGGATTGGAGGGATACATGATATAGCAAAATGAAAGTCAGGAACAAGTGAACATGATTAGAAAATAAATGGAAACACACATTGTAATCGAATTAAACGAAGAGTTGCATATGAGTTTGTGACGACCCGGCCCGTCGTCACGTGAGTTACCGCCCCGTTTCCCCCATATTATGTTTCTCTATGATTTAATATCAATATTTGAGTTGATCGGGTAGAGTCGCATTGGTTTTAGTTGGAAATGAGGCACTTAGACTCTTGGAAGGAAGCTTGTTTTGGAAAAGTCAACCGAAAGTTGACTAGATAGTTAGAGGGCTCGGATGTGAGTTCCGGTAGTTCGGTTAGCTTTGGGGGAGGATTTGTGACTTATGAGAGCGATCGGAATTGAATTTGGAGGTATGGTGTAGAATTAGGCTTGAATTGGCGAAGTTTGAATTTTCGCGGATTTCGGTTGATAGGTGAGATTTTGAACCGAGGGTCGAAATGAAATCCTGAGAGTCGCAGTAGCTTCATTAGGTGATTTTGGATATGTCTGCAAATTTTCAGGTCATTCGAACGTCGTTTGGTCGGGTTTTTGATCGAGTGTGAGTTTCGGAAGTTTTAGTTAAATTTAGGCTTGAATCCGTGGTAATTTGATGATTCTTGTGTTGTTGTATGTGTTTTTATGATTGGAACAAGTTCGTATGATGTTTCGGGGTATGTTGATGTTTTTGGTTGAGGTCCCGGGGGCCTCGGGGTGATTTTGGATGGTTAAACGGAAGGTTTTTGGACTTAGGAAGTTGCAGAAATTGCAGTCAGCTGTTGCAGAACTTTTGTTCGATGCGATCGCATAGTGGCATTTCGATCGCATAGCGTGTCTTTGAGGGGGTGTTTGGTTGAGCAGTGCGATCGCATAGAGGAGGCTGCGATCGCACAGTGTTAATTGGACCTGGGGTCCTTATGGTGCAATGTGCTATGCGAACGCGCGGTCCTGAGTGCGAACGCATATGGTGAGGAGCTGGTCCTATGCGATCGCAAGTGTGGTGATGCGATCGCATAGGGGTAATTTTGGAGGTTGGATTTTTGTGCTATGCAATCACAATAGTGGTGATGCGATCGCATAGAGGAAATGCCTGGGCGTCAGTTGTCTTTTAATAACATATCATCCGCGAGTGTTAGCCATTTTCCTCCATTTTTACACCACCTTGAGAGCTTGTTTATAGATTTTGAAGGGGATTTCGACGGGAAGTGATTGGAGGTAAGTCTTGTGACCTAGATACATCATTTAATTGAAGAATCATCCATTAATTCTCTGAAAATTGGGTAAAAATTGAAGAAGTTAGGGCTTGGCTTTTGGGAATGAAAAATTGGAATTTGAAGGGGCATTTGAACTCCGATTTTGATAAATTTTATATGTACGGACTCGTGGCGAGGCCAGGATTCCAAAAACGTGAATTTTGTAATTTTTCGAGAAGCGGGCCCGGGGCTTGGGTTTTGCCAACATCGTGTTTTTGGGTGTTCTTCGAGTTCTTTCAATTGGGTTATGTCCCATTAACTTATTATAACATATTCCTTGTGGTTTTGGCCAGATTCTACACTCGAGGAGGTCGATTTGCGAGGAAAGCGCAAGGCGAGCTAGGATTTTGGCCAGTTTGAGGTGAGTAATGGTTATGAATGATATACTGAGGGTTTGAAACCCCGTATTTGCACTATATGGTGCTATGTTGAGATGAGATACGCACCGTATGATGAGCGTGGTGATGTTATTGCTAGGGATTTGGACTCGGTCCATCCCGATTGAGGACTTACTGTACTTTTGACTGAGACTAAGCTTATAACCGTATATTCTGGGCTAGTTGCCATGTTTGGGGCCTTGTGCCGATCTGTAGAACCCTTAGGGAGCATGTTGAGCTAATTGACCTCACTTTACCTATTGAACACATACTCTCAGTCATGTCCTAAACTGTAAAAACATAATATGAACCGGTATTAGCAAATTGCACTCTAAATGAGAATTACCTAGGGTTGAATGCCATGTCTTAGCTGAGTGGGCCCGAAAGGACAAGTCTATATTGATTGAGAGGGGTCAAGGACCCCATAGTTAGGGTATTTGATATATACTGGATTGGGCTGCGCGCAGCAACAGTATATACATATACATGTATTGGATCGGACTGCACGCTGCAGTAGTATATTATATATGGATCGGACTGCACGCCGCAATGATATATTATATGGATTGGACTGCATGCCGCAGTATTATAGCGCTTGGGCTGAAGGATCCTCTCCAGAGTCTGCACACACCCCCAGTGAGCGCAGTCGACTATTATATTGGATCGGGCTGCGCGCCGCAGCATTATATATATATATATGTGTGTATATATATATTATATTGGATCGGTCTGCGCGCCGCAGCATTATATATACTATATTGGACTGGGCTGCACGCCGCAGCAGTATTAGGTGTGGATCGGGCTGCGCGCCACGGCAGTGTTGGTAAATTGTCGGACCATAGGGGATTTTACTAGTTTTCCCTGATTAGCGGATATTTAATGCATTTACTGTTGGTATAGAACTGTGTAGTGTTCTTACAGGATTTCTTATTTTCAGTTGTTATTTATTACTATCACTCACTGAGTTGGAGTACTCACTTTACTCCATGCACCTTGTGTGCAGATACAGGGATCCCAGAGTCTTAGCTGAGCTTATCTGTTGCTGCCCAGTTCAGTACCGGAGTCATCGAGGTAGCTGCCGGTGTCTGCAGGACCCGATTTCTCCCCTTATCTTTCTTTACTTCCGCATCTAGACTTTCATATGTATAGGATGTTGTTCTGTTGTACCTAGAGGCTCTGACTCGTGATGCCAGATCTGTTATGGGCTGTTATTACTATTATTGTGGATTCCGCACTATTTCTATTACTATCAGTTCTAAAATCTTTGCTTAATTGGTGTTTTGAGTTTAATAAGTGGGTTGGAAATGTTCAAATGGTCGGTCTTGCCTAACAAGGTGTTGGGCGCCATCACGACCGGGGTTTGGGTCGTGACAGAGTTTATATTTAAGGGAAATAGGGAAAAGGATGTAGATGTAGCAATAAAAAGGAAAATAAGAGCAAAATAACAAACATACGCTTATCGGGAAAATTAATTCATGCAGATGAAGTTCGTAATGGTAAGAGCCTAAAGATATCCACAACAGTGTCTCCATGCTGTCGCGCCCTCTTTTTCTTACAAAATCGGGTTTTGACATTTGACAACTCCTTGAGATGGTAGGGAAAAGGAATTGGTTAGAGTCTCTACCTAACGGATTAAGGTGCATAAGGGAACCTAGGGTAGATAACTCAGATTATACCAGTTCACATCACTAGATATCGGGTAAGGGCTCAAAATTGCCTTGAAGTGAAGGTGTTAAGCACCCCTCGAGGTCCACAACGGTGGGTCCCGTCCGAGCTTAATTTGTGTATTAGTCTAATAAAGAAGCTAGAGAATTATTTAATAGGGATGGGGGTCCTAAATTTTTTAGCCTAAAGGATCACCCCGTGCACATAAATAATACTTCGTGACTCCCTCGAGTCGGGGTGTTACTCATATTATTCAACGGGCACAGATTGCCATTTCCTACTACCCGATTACTACCTTTAAGTTTTTACCTAAAGCGCTCCAGTTGATTCTAGTTCGTTTCCTATGCATGCACTACTCGTCCCTTACCTATGATCCTGGAGGTATTAGGACTTCTATTTGGGGTGGTTCTAGACTAAGCCTGGGTTACTCAAAATTGTAAAATACTAGGCAACAAGCAAAACATTTAGGACTTTTACATTAAAAAAGTAGATATGGGCTCTTATTGACCTCCACACATAAACAGCAAATACACACAACTGATTAGCAGGATTATTAATCGTAGAATCCTATAGACAGGATATCTATGATAGAAGATAGATGAGTAGTAACATAAAGAATCAGTTTCATTAATGCGAGTGTTAAAGCCTATTATTTTGCCTACTGATTTTATTTAATACAACATCTGGACGCTTCATACAGTACTGCATAACGGCAAATCACAGTTACGAATCCAAAATTGTCGTTCAATCCTATGTCGATGTTGATGATTATATTCAAAATCATTTAGTAGAATCCTATAAGCATGGTTTCTATTATCGAACTGATTTTTTATCCTATATGCATGACATCATCATTGAACTGATTTTAATCTTATATGCATGATATCTATCATTGAACTGATTTTAATCATATAGGCATGATATCTATCATTAAACTGATTTTAATCCTATAGGCATCATAGCTAATTAAATAGCATACAGGCAGAAATTTAGACATATTGCCAGAAAATAGTTGAGTCAAATATTGGTCCTATAGGCATGATTGCTAACAAACTTTATTGGGCAAATTTATGTATCCTATAGGCATGATTTCTAAAAAAAGTTGTAACATTAATCCTATAGGTAGGATTTCTAATACAGAAGTTGTAATATTAATCATATATGAAGGATTTCTAATACAGAACTCACACGATTTTAGCAGAATTAACAGCATAGATGAAACCCTATAGGCAGGATTTCAACCCAGTTTAATAAAAGAAATTATAAACCCTCCCGATTTCACTAAATACCCCAGAATATGTTTATTACAGACCAGATTATCAAATGAATAACATGATAGTAATAGCACAAACTATAGGGAGCCTTTATCAGGCCCAAATACACCTAGGCAACTAGGCCTTCAAACTATTTCCACCTCGAGATTTATTTAAGAGGTACAACATAGCCAATAATGAATAATTGATCCATAGCACATATAGAAACAGGTTTTTAGTGTGTCAAAGCTTCCAAGGGTCTCAAGAATCCATGGCAATGCTCACACCAGAACCACAAACTCAGAAATGATTCAAAGAGATTAGGAACCAGTTCCGAGCATGTTAGAGTACACCAAAGTCTCACATGGACCCTGAGCAGTGCTTACACTGGGGTGGTTGAGGATAGAACCTAAAGGACTAAGATTGGGAATTCTAAAAAGAGTAGCAGCATATGAAACGATATAGGGACAGATTTAAAATAGTTTGGACTTCTCAGAAGAAGACTATCATAGCAGAATTTTTAGAACACAAAATATGTAGGCATAATGGCATTATGAAAACAAGCAAGGGTGGCAAAGTACACAGTTTCATACAGGTCGATTTAGAAAAGACCTAATGACACTAACTGTGAATGTTAACATTTCGGACAACCTTGTTTAATTACAGTAACATTTAGACAGTGTATTAAGGAAAATAGTCAGATTATCACATGAATCCAGCAGGATATGAATTAGGTAACAGTACAAGTCTATAAAGTTAGGATTGATTAACTAATTTCATGCTAGTGGTATATTAAGAATACTAAATTTAGAAAAAGTTTAGGACCAGCAAACAGTATGTATGAGACAAGTTAAAACATTAAGTTATCCTTTAAGAGGATTCATATTATGTAAAGATAACCAATCTCAAAACTAACAATACCAATAGGACTAAAAGAGAATCATATAGACAGGCAGCATCATGCTCAGAATGGACTATAAACATGCTAGAATGTAAACATAGTTCGAGGACACATAGAAATGAAATGATAAAGGATAGTCACTCACTAGTTAAGCAAGCAAACCAGAATAATACCACAGAGTCGAGAGTCCAAAATACATGGCCTTGGCTTTCAGCCGGCCAAGACAATTAGTAAATAAGAGAAAGCAGAAACATTACAGAACTAAGTCTTAGATTTCTTAATGAGAATATTGAGATTTCGAGTCTGTCTAAAGGGGAAAGGGAGAAGGGTTTAAATAGTGTTCAATTAGGCGAACAGATAAGGGAAGTAATCAAACACATATAAGTAATGAAATAAATTAATCACATAATAAATAATACAAAGTTTAGTAAATTAACAAGGCATAATAGAGTGTAATCAGGCAAGTAGCATTTAAAATAAGGAAAATATCAACTAATAGTCAGTTTCAAGGCAAATAGGGTAAATAAATAATGGAAACATTGTAGATTACCATACGAGAAAGAAAACAGAAAGTCTCAAATCCTAGTTTTAGGTAAACCATAAAATCAGCAGAGAAAACAAGGGCAAAATAATCACACACCGTGTACAATAAACATAGACAGGAGATTTATTGAAAAAGCAATGAAGAAATTGAACTACAGCAAGATCTGAAACCATATTTTAGGGCAAATAAAGGAAATTAACAATAATAGGAAGACTCATACATAATGAAGTGAATATAGACGATATAATGCTAAAAATCAAAGTTTGAACTAGTTTAGGTTCGAACCAAAAAGAATCTGAAACCCTAACCTTCAGGGCTAAGCAAGAATCCACAAGAGATATGTAAAGCAACCGTACTCACAAAGAACACGGGATGAACACAGACATAATACAAAACATGTTAAGGATTTTGAACCAAATTTGGTTTGAATCTCTTAAGATCTACTTGCCATTTTAGGCAAGCTATTATATAATACCAAAATCGGGTAGCCAATAAGGAGGAGGGGCCAAATAACGTAAGGAATCAACAATTAATTTCATTAAGGGGTTGGAAGCGGAGAGATTAGGGTGGTTGATGGCATTAGGGCTTTGAGAGGAGAGGGGGAGAAGATAAGAGAGGGAGTGAATAGAGATGGCGGGCTGGGTGAAAATGATCTAGGGTTTTGGTCAGGTAGGTTAGTTTAAAAGGGTTGGAGTGATGTGGACCGTTGGTTTTAGGAGATCAACGGTCATGAGTTAAAGATGTTGTGTCGGGTAATTTGGACGGGTACAACAGTGGGTTTTAGTAAGGGGTTGTTTGGTTTGGGCTGGGATAAAGGTGTTGGGCTTGTGTATTGGGTAGTTTTAGGTCCGAAAATAGGACTAATTAAGGGATAGTTTTTAAATACTGAATATTTAATAAATAAATTATTTATAAAAGTGATTAATAAATATTAAAAATATCATTTGTGCACTAAAATGATTAAGAGTAATTGCTTAACATAATAAAAATATAAAAAGTTATTTTCTGCATAAATAATGTAATTAAACATGCATATGGGCTATTATTGTAAAATTTGCAATTTCGCCTTAAAAAATGTAAATGTAATTATAAAAATGCACTGAAAAGTATTTAAATATTTTTCTAGTGTAAATGATAAGGTTAGATTATTAAATCATCATAAAAATAATATGAAAGATAATTATTGGATATTTATACAATAAAAATGCAAAAATAAATTGATTTAAAGCCTTAAAAATTATAGAAAAATTATGAATATCACTTGTGCATGCTTGTAAATCCAATGACAATGCGTGTGAACTATTTGGAAGTATATATTTATATTTAAAATATGTGAGAAAAAAATTGGGTATCAGCACATGGAAAGATTACACTGCAGTTTGAGCGCGTTGAGAATAACTCTGGGAACGTTCGAGGACGAACGTATGTTTAAGGTGGGGAGGAAGTAACGACCCGACCGATCATTCTGAGAAGTTGCACTTTGCTCGTTAGTTTTCGAGCATGAGTAGCTACGTATGTTGCATTATGACTTATGAGAATCATCGATTTTGATTTTCAGGTATTTCAGAGTAAGTTTAGAAGAATGAAATTCAAAGCTTAAGGTTGACGGGATGTTGACTTATGTGTCAACAACCCTGGAATAGAATTTTGATGCTTCCAATAGCTCCGTATTGGACTTAGGAGCGTGTTCTGAAATCATTTGGAATTTTGTAGTTTAATAAAGCTTGTGCCGTGCCCCCTTTTCCTCACGAAATCGCGTTTATTATATTTTGTTTGGGACAACTCTTTCCTTTTGGGAAAGGGGTTTTACAATTTTGAAGAGTCTCCACCTAACAATTTTAAGGTGCGTTAGGGAACCTATGGGGTTAAACTACAAACTACGTTTGATAACCGGAGATAGGGTAAAGGCTTGAAATTATCCCAAGGGGAAGGTGTTAGGCACCCCTCAGGATACATTAGTGTGGTTCCCGGCCAGATATTTTTTTGTGAATTTGTGCAATTTCAAGTAAGAAAATAAGGCTCAAATAATAGGGGGTTTTAAATATACAAGTGTTTGAAAAAGATTAAATAAAGCAAGGTTTTTGAAAAGAGTTATAATCTAAGAATGCTGATAAACGTAAAGGGGTCCTAGGTTTGTTTGTAATATGGATCACATTAATGCAATACCTGGTAATCACTCCTCAGAAGATGGGCTACACGTGGTGTTAGCGAACTTGTCATTATATCCATATCTACCCTTCCCACCCCATAAAGGTATTAAAGCGCGGATTGGTCTTGGCCTCTATTACGTGCTATTACCCGTACCATTCCTATCAGTCCCGGAGGAATTTTAGGACTACTATTTCTATGAAGGGAGGATTTTAGGCTGACTCTTGGGTTTAAAGGTAAAAAAATCAAGGGAGACATACAAAAATACGTAGGATTGCATTTAAAGGGGAAACTCGCCAGATTAGGTACGGTAAGATTTGTTGTGACCGTACCTTTCATACAAATAGTCAAAAAGGATTTATGAATCCTTCAAGCATGTTAATTTCGGATTCTTCTTCAAACACATTATTTTGAGGAAGCCCATAGCTTTGCGATTCCCAGGCATTAGCAAGCCCGAATTTTCCCATACTAGACCAGTCAGTCCTCTTATCCCCTCAAGCAAAGGTGTCATTTCAATACCCTCAAAGCAGAATACGGCCCTTTCACAGTCCCAAAACAATGTGGTAGCTTTTATGATCATGTTATTAGGTTGGACCTCCAAAAGGATGGTAGATTTCCTAGATATTTTCTGAAGAGATTTTTATCACTAGAGTGTAAATCTTTCCACCAGCTTTGCAACCTTGGGTGAATGTTGGAAACCATGCCGAACATGGGGACTTCGTGCCTTATATTTCTACAAGGCAAATAAGGCTAGACCCTTCCCCCACTAGACTCGACTATTTAATATCAATGATTAGCATGAAGTATCTAGTTCTCTAAATAAATACACAGAACGTGACGACGTCCGTTAGGGTGTAGGGAAACCCAGTGGACTTTGGACAAGGCTATCTTAAAGGATCATTATATGGACAACTTAAGTGGTACGACTAGGTTTGACCATGATGCATGCAAAATTTAAACAGAGTAAGATTTCTATGGGGTTTTAGACTGGTACCCTTTAGTGGACAACTCAAGGGGGAAGGCTTGGGAACTGTCGACTGCACCGCTGATCGACTAGTTTTACCGCAAATATGCCTTTCCGAATTTAGGGTGTAATGATATAGAAAGAGCGTAACCACTCATTATAAGCGTTGCTATAGTATTTGTTTTAGCACGAGTGGAGTATGATGTTGAGCATGATTATACAATAATTAAAAGCATGTTGGCATGTATTTACACATTAAGAAAGCGATAAATACAACAGTTTCATAATTTAAAGCAATAAAGAATACAAAACAAGGAAGATATGTCAGTTTTGCTTCAAAAGAAGAAATTAAATGCTTAAAGGAATTAAACAGATAATTGCATCTAGAGAGAGGTATAAATTCACAAGAATAATCTGAAATGGTAAAATCTTAAAAATCCCTAGCGGAGTCGCCATGCTATCGCGCCCCATTTTTCTTGCAAAATCATGTTTATGACCTTTGGTTGGGACAATTCTTTCTTTTTGGGAAAGGGGTTTTACAATTTTGAAGATTCTCCACCTAACGATTTTAAGGTGCGTTAGGACATCTATGGGGTTCAACAACAAACTACGTTTGATAACCAGAGATAGGGTAAGGGCTCGAAATTATCCCAAGGGGAAGGTGTTAGGTACCCCTCAGGATTCACTAGGGTGGTTCCTGTGCAGACAATTTTTGTGAATTCATGCAATTTCAAGTAAGCAAATAAGGCTCAAATAATAGGGGATTTTAAATACATAACTATTTGAAAACAATTGAATAAAGAAAGGTTTTTTAAAAGAGTTAAAATCTAAGAATGTTGATGAACGTAAAGGGGTCCTAGGTTTGTTTATAATATGGATCACATCAATGCAATACTTGGTAATCTCTTCGCAAAAAAGGGGCTACACGTGGTATTAATGCACCGGTCATCATATCTATATCTACCCTTCCCACCCCGTAAAGGTATTAAAGCGCGAATTGGTCTCGACCTTTATTGCATGCTATTACCCGTCCTATTCCTATCAGTCCCGGAGGAATTTTAGGATTACTATTCCTATAAAGGGGGGATTTTAGGCTGACTCTTGGAATATAGTAGAGCAGTGATTAAATTGAGATCCTATAGACATGCTTTCTAACGGTATTGGTCGGAGCAGTGTTTGAGAAACTAATTAAAGAAGTGACAGATTAACTAACTATTCCAATTCAGAATGACAAAGTGAACTAGATGGCTTTTCCAACTGAATTATTTTAAATTCTATGGGCACGATTTCCATTATAGCCATTTAGATCCTATAGGCATGGTATCTAGGAGTGTGAAAACTGACTTGGGACTTATACGCATGATTTCTAAGGGAAACGGGTTTGGATACATGATGTAATGAAAATTTAATTACTTTACATCCTATAGGCATGATATCTAATTGTAAATCTATTTATGTCCTATAAACATGATTTCTAGTTATGTGAAGGTGAAGCATGAAGAATTTATTTTAAACAAGCACTGACCCTATAGGCATGGTTTCTAGTTATGAAAGTGAAGCGTGCAACATTTATTGCTAATACTATCGGCATGCTATCTAACATACCACAATTGAAGCAAATAAACTCTATAGGCATGTTGTCTACCCAATCTATCCACAATGTACAACTACCCACCCTTTTCACTAATCTCTCTGATATTCTTTACAAACTATAACAGTCCTAATGATTGAATTACAAAAGAAGTGCAGAAATAAGAAATTACAACAAAAAGAAGCATGATCTTGACTTCCTGTCTGAGTTATATAATTAATCACTTCAATGCCAATGTTTCAAAGCCTTTCTCATACCTGAGTGTATCAAAGTTCCCTAAGGATCTTAGGGGATCCCGGGCAGTGCTCACACCTAGGTTTACATAACCAAATGGAATGAGTATAGTGTAGAAGGGCTAGCCCTTATGTGTCCAAGATTAGAGGGAACTCAAGGGTCTGAAGGCAAGGCTCACACAAGAGGGGCAGAACCTAGGTTCTAAGAGTATAGTGGAATTGCAGAACAGAAATTTATAAAAACTGGGTTGGAAATAGTAAATGGTAAAGGGGATTTTGAAAATAGTTATAGTAGTGAAACTCAAGCTACATAGAGTCAGTAATCATTCATAAGGGGCAAGGGATTATGGGATTTATTGTATAGCCCTAGCAGGGGTCTGGATTGGTCATGCACAACAATAGTTGATGCTGGCATGGACACAAAACATCCAAGGAACACAAACACACATAGGGGTATGGGGGTTTGGGATTCATAAGGTAGGAAATGTACAAAAAATGACTGACAGAGTACATGTATAAGTGAGCATTGTTTTAAAAGAGAAAGGGAACATATTACAACATGCTAATAACATAACTTGACTGTAGAAACATTAAGTAGAAGTAGACAATAATGAGAAACTGAAGCAATTTAAAGAAGCATGTTATTGTTGAGACTAAAAAATATTAACTAGGACATACCAGTAGAGAAGCAAAGTGCAAAAAGGTAAAGCCAGCAAGAGTCCATGGTCTAGCCTTGGCTTCCAGCCGGCTAGACAAAACAGTAGCACAAGTAGCAGTAAAAAAAGAGAGAGTTTTTGAGTGTAAGTGTGTGTTCTGAACTTAAATTGTTCGTGTCTTTAAAAGAAGGGAGGGTAGGGCATTTATAGTTTTGAAAACGATTAGAAATTAAGGTAATAAGTAAAGGCTTAACATAAACATGGAAACAATCAGAATCAGAATCAATTAACACAAGTACTTCCCATTAAACAAGGAAGTACTGCTCAAACGGATACTAACAAGGTTAATTAAGGAAGAAAATTAGTTTGGGACAGATTGATTCTTGCCACATAAAGGGGCAGTAAAAGCATGAAGTAAATAATCAAGTCTAAGTACATAATAACTGCTTAATTTGGGAAAAGGTTCAAGGTAAAACATCACAGTAATTAAGGAAGTGAATCAATCAATTTCGACAGACGAATAAAATTAAGGTTCATAAGAAAACCTTTGGCAATCAATCGCAACACTAAGGAATTCAGAATCAATCAATAAAGGATCGTGGTTCTGCAACTCAACATATAAATAGAATGAACAACAGTATCAGACATGCAAGGCCAAACATATTGGCAAAAGAAACAACATAAGCATACAGTAGTAGCAGGAATAAGCTAGAATTTAGTAGCAAAATAGATCTACTCAAAGCGCAGTAGTCAACAAGGTCAAGTAGTTATGCAGAATCAAAAGTGAAGAAAGCATAGTAATAGGTAAAGAGAGTCAGAAAAAAGTAAAGGTCTCAAAATAACAAGTGAGGAAAACCTTTTTAAGAAATTAGGGCTTCAATAGTAGTCGAGCTTTAAGAGATGATAAGAACTCAGAATCGAATAAGTCAAAAACAAAGAACTTAATCAAACAAATATACATTCAACCAGACAAGGACAATTTCAGAAATCAGATAGGACCAAAAAGACCTAGGGTTTTCAACATGTTGAATCAAGTAGAAGGAAAGCATAAACAAGTTATTTGAACATAGTAAAGTCATGAAACAACACCAAAAACCAAAGAATAGATCTTTAAAATAAGTTAAGAGAAACCCTAATCATTGAAAAAATGAAGAGTCATTTTGAAAAAAAAAACAAAGAACCTTCAAAAAATACTTAAAAAGTTTGTAACAAACATTTATCTGAAAGAAAAATCGAACAACTCTTAGAGCCAGGGTGTCAAAGAACCCAGAGAAAGTGAGAAAGGCTTTAAAAAATACCGATCTAGCCAGAAAAGTCAAGGATCCGACTTGAGAGGCAATGGATAGACGGACAAAGACCAGAGATAGAAGTCGAGCAAGGACTGGACTAGATCTCTCTGAGATCTGGCCATAAAATCAAGAAAACAAACACCCAGGATCCATAGGAGATCGATACACATCTCAAATAGACATGAGAGGCCATGGATTAGGCAGGGATTAGGGTGGAATTAGATGGCGGCGGCTAGGTTTCATGAGGGGTTGCAGAGAGAATTGAGAGGAAAAGGGATTCAGAGGCAGAGGGTGGTGGGAGATGATTTAGGTTTTATTGGTCGGTTGGGTTTAATTATGGGAAGTGAGCTAGGGTAGGTAGGTATTCGGGTTGGGTTGGTTTAAATGGTTCAGGGGTCGGATTAGAATTAGAATTGGGCTGGGGTAATTAGGGCCTGATTTGAGTTATAATTGAAACCCAATTCGGGCTAAAATTTAAATAGCCACTTTTTCCTTTTAATTTATACAAAATAGTAAATAAATTTTTGAAAATAAATTGAGAAAACTACGGTTTATAGTATATAATTAAAAATTTAAAAATATAGGATCCCATTTTATAAACATGAGACAAATTTAAACCTAAAATGGCTAATATTATAATTATGTGCAATTAACTTTAAAAATACTAAATGAAGTTGTGAAAATATATAAAAATTATTTTAGCCATATTTTGGAATAAATATTAGAATCCTATAAATGAATTGTCAAAAATAATAATTTTGGACATAATTATTGGGATTTTATGGATTAAAAAGGGAAATAAATCAGTTTAAAAACCTTAAAAATTATGGAAAAAATAATAAAATGCTTGGACATACTTATATATGCATATATACGCTATTCTAAAATTATTTTGCATAATTAAAATATATAGGAAAAAAATTAGTTGTCAACAGCTGCCCATCTTTACCTAGGAAGGATGGAAGAGTTTTCAGGTAAAGATATTACGGCCAATTTTGACCGAGCGAAACAGTTTTAAAGATTTAAGCTGCACCCTAGCTTCTGAGCAGCCTACATATCCTTGTTTATACTAGAATCAGGCCATATGTAGTTCAGGATCTGTCGGCGGAGTATGCCGACGGGTACTTTCCAAGAACAGACATAATATCTCAGGTTGGGTGAGTGGATGGCTTACAGGAATTGTTAGGTTTTATATGGTTGCGGGCACTAGAGTGGAACCGCTCCTGTCGGAATGGCGGCGGCTAGGTTTCATGAGGGGTTGCAGAGAGAATTGAGAGAAAAAGAGATTCAGAGGCAGAGGGTGGTGGGAGATGATTTAGGTTTTATTGGTCTGTTGGGTTTAATTATGGGAAGTGAGCTAGGGTAGGTAGGTATTCGGTTGGGTTAGCTTAAATGGTTCAGGGGTCGGATTAGAATTAGAATTGGGCTGGGGTAATTAGGGCCTGATTTGAGTTATAATTGAAACCCAATTCGGGCTAAAATTTAAATAGCCACTTTTCCCTTTTAATTTATAAAAAAAAGTAAATAAATTTTTGAAAATAAATTGAAAAAACTAACACGGTTTATAGTATATAATTAAAAATTTAAAAATATAGGATCCCATTTTATAAACATGAGACAAATTTAAACCTAAAATGGCTAATATTGTAATTATGTGCAATTAACTTTAAAAATACTAAATGAAGTTGTGAAAATATATAAAAATTATCTTAGCCATATTTTGGAATAAATATTAGAATCCTATATATGAATTGTCAAAAATAATAATTTTGGACATAATTATAGGGATTTTATGGATTAAAAAGGGAAATAAATCAGTTTAAAAACCTTAAAAATTATGGGAAAAATAATAAAATGCTTGGACATACTTATATATGCATATATGCGCTATTCTAAAATTATTTTGCATAATTAAAATATATAAGAAAAAAATTAGGTGTCAACAGCTGCCCATCTGTACCTAGGAAGGATGGAAGAGTTTTCGGGTAAAGATATTATGGCCAATTTTGACCGAGCGAAATAGTTTGAAAGATTTAAGCTGCACCCTAGCTTCTAAGCAACCTACATATCCTTGTTTATACTAGAATCAGGCCATATGTAGTTCAGGATCTGTCGGCGGAGTATGCCGACGGGTACTTTCCAAGAACAGACATAATATCTCAGGTTGGGTGAGTGGATGGCTTACAGGAATTGTTAGGTTTTATATGGTTGCGGGCACTAGAGTGGAACCGCTCCTGTCGGAATGGCGGCGGCTAGGTTTCATGAGGGGTTGCAGAGAGAATTGAGAGAAAAAGAGATTCAGAGGCAGAGGGTGGTGGGAGATGATTTAGGTTTTATTGGTCTGTTGGGTTTAATTATGGGAAGTGAGCTAGGGTAGGTAGGTATTCGGTTGGGTTAGCTTAAATGGTTCAGGGGTCGGATTAGAATTAGAATTGGGCTGGGGTAATTAGGGCCTGATTTGAGTTATAATTGAAACCCAATTCGGGCTAAAATTTAAATAGCCACTTTTCCCTTTTAATTTATAAAAAAAAGTAAATAAATTTTTGAAAATAAATTGAAAAAACTAACACGGTTTATAGTATATAATTAAAAATTTAAAAATATAGGATCCCATTTTATAAACATGAGACAAATTTAAACCTAAAATGGCTAATATTGTAATTATGTGCAATTAACTTTAAAAATACTAAATGAAGTTGTGAAAATATATAAAAATTATCTTAGCCATATTTTGGAATAAATATTAGAATCCTATATATGAATTGTCAAAAATAATAATTTTGGACATAATTATAGGGATTTTATGGATTAAAAAGGGAAATAAATCAGTTTAAAAACCTTAAAAATTATGGGAAAAATAATAAAATGCTTGGACATACTTATATATGCATATATGCGCTATTCTAAAATTATTTTGCATAATTAAAATATATAAGAAAAAAATTAGGTGTCAACAGCTGCCCATCTGTACCTAGGAAGGATGGAAGAGTTTTCGGGTAAAGATATTATGGCCAATTTTGACCGAGCGAAATAGTTTGAAAGATTTAAGCTGCACCCTAGCTTCTAAGCAACCTACATATCCTTGTTTATACTAGAATCAGGCCATATGTAGTTCAGGATCTGTCGGCGGAGTATGCCGACGGGTACTTTCCAAGAACAGACATAATATCTCAGGTTGGGTGAGTGGATGGCTTACATGAATTGTTAGGTTTTATATGGTTGCGGGCATTAGAGTGGAACCGCTCCTGTCGGAATGGCTGTTGCTTGTCAGTTTATCTGCAAATAAGAAATACAAGCATATATTGTGCGTAAATTTAGACATGATGCGAATTTCTGTTGAACCATGAATGTTGTCTTTGAATAGTTAGGATGACGTCTTTAGAACATGAAGTCCTGGTCCGTGAAGCATATAATAAAGGATTTGCAGGCCATGAAATGATGTTCTCGGGCCACGAGGATGGTGCCTCCGAAGCATGACGCCTTTGAATAATGATATGCGAAAGTTGGAAGAAATCCTCGGGCCATGACATGGTGTTCTCGGGCTATGAAAATGGTGCCATCGAACTATGACGCCTTTAGATGAGTTGGCAATATTTCAGCCTGTGAAGGATACAGTAGCATGTGGCGATCTTTCAGCCATGCAATGTGACAATCTTTCAGCCGTGCCATGTGGCGATCTTTTAGCCATGCAATGTGGTGATCTTTCCGTCATGCAATGTGGCGGTCTTTCAGCCGTGCAAGGTGGCGATCTTTCAATCATGCAATACGGATGGAGATAATGTTTAGAATCGGAAGGAAGAATGGTAACCTTATATAATGCAAATGCAGATGGAGGTAGAGCTTAACCTCGGAAGGAAGAATAGTAGCCATATACAAGTTGGAAGGCAGAATGGTAGCCTTATGCTATGCAGATACAGATGGAGGTAGAGCTTAACCTCAGAAGGCAGAACAGTAACCTTATGCAAGTTGGAAGATATAAGTGTAGCCTTATGCAATGCAAATGCAAATAGAGGAAGAGCTTAACCTCGAAAGGCAGAATAGTAGCCTTATGCAAGTTGGAAAGTAGAATGGTAGCCTTATGCAAGTTGGAAGGCAGAATGGTAGCCTTATGCAATGCAAATGTAGATAGAGGTAGAGCTTAACCCAGGAAGGAAGAATGGTAACCTTATGCAAAAAATAAAATAGCAAGTGCCAGTACAGTTTCTAGCTGATTGCAGATTGTGGCGTGGTGATTACTGGGAGCATTGTCACATACGGAACATCATGGGTCCGTACTGATAGCATATGTTGGTAAGTGCAATGGTTCGACGAATCATATTCTTGAACAATGTTTGTTCTATGGACGTACATTATGTTCAATGATTTCATAATCCTAGTGCTTGCATCCAAAGAAAAATCATGAGTTTTGTAAAGGGGACGGTTAGTTCGTATCCCCGATGGCTTTGCTTGACTCGTTCTATTTTGATCTAGTGATAACGTTTGTATCATTGGGGTAGAGTTGCTAAACAAAGCAATTTAAATAATAGACATGCACGATTTTGTAAAAGTATGGCATAAATGTATAATAAAAATAGTTTTTAGAGGAACCGCCTACTGTGATGTGGTTCGAGACATTGCAACCTCTTTTTCTACAGAATTTGGAGGGTCCTCCTCAAAATTCTGCCCCAGTTTGATGGGTTGACGCTTCTGACTACTGCTCGTGCAGCGATCGGCTTAAATTACTTCAAAATTTTGAGGGTCCTCCTCAAAATTCTGCCTCAGTTTCCAATTGTGGTGGAAATGAAAATTTTATTGAATTGTGACCGAATCCATAGGGCTACCTACATATCCCCTCTTAAACGGAATCAGACCAGGCGTAGTTCAATTTACATCATATAGGGAAAACATAAAGATTATACATAGTAACGCTTGACTGCATCTAAATTAATATCTCTTGCCAAAGTCCTCCATCCATTTCTGTAAGTATGAGGGCTCCTCCTATCAAAACCCGCTAAACCATGTATGGGCCCTGACAGTTAGGAGAGATCTTCCCTTTAGCTTCATCCTAATGTGGAAAAATTTTCTTTAACACCAGTTTCCCCGGCATGAACTATCTTGGCTTGACTCTTTTATTGAAGGCTCAGGACATTTTATTCTGATAGAGTTGGCCATGGCAAACTACATTCATTCTCTTTCCATCTGTAAGAGCTAGTTGCTCGTAACGACTGTTCACCCACTCTGCGTCGTCGAGCTTAGCTTCCTGCATGATCCTTAGGGAAGGAATTTCTACTTCGGCGGGAATGATTGCCTATGTACCATAAACTAGCATATAGGGGGTTGCCCTGGTCGATATGCAGACCGTGGTGCGATACCCTAATAAAGCAAATGATAACTTCTTGTGCCACTGTTTATGCTTCTATATCCTTTTCCTCAATATTTTCTTGATATTCTTGTTGGCGGCTTCTATGGCTCCATTCATTTGAGGCCTGTAGGCTGTGGAATTCTTGTGTCTGATCTTGAATGTTTCACACATAGTTTTCATCAAATGGCTATTAAGATTGGAGCCATTATCAGTAATGATTAACTCTGGCACATCGAATCGACAGACAACGAAGTCACGGACAAACTCTGCCACATCTTTCTTAGTTACTACCTTGTAAGATGCTGCTTCGAACAACTTAGTGAAATAGTCAATTGTCACTAGGATAAACCTGTGTCCGTTAGAAGCGGCAGGCTCGATTGGTCAAATAACATTTGTTCCCCAAGCGGCAAACGTCCACAATGAGCTTGTTGTGTTGAGCTCTCTTGGAGGTACCTTTATCATGTCTGTATGTATCTGACAGCGATGGCATTTCCGTACATACTAGATGCAATCTGTTTCCATAGTCATCAAAAAGTAACCAGCCTAGAGTATCTTTTTTGCTAAGACAAAACTATTCATATGTGGACCACAGGTCCCAGCGCGAATTTCCTCTAGCATCTTGGATGCTTCCTTTGCGTCAACACAACTTAATAGTCCAATCAGGAGTCCTCTGATACAAGATTCCTCCACTATGAAAGAAGTTTTGGACAATCTTCGAAGTGTGTGTTTCTGAGTATGATTGGCAAGCTTTAGCTACTCTCACTTTGCCAAATATTCCTTGAAACAAGGCTTTCCGTTTGCTTCCTCTTCAACATGGGCACAATAGGCTGGTAGATTATGAATATTCACCGGAATGGCATCAATAAAATTCTTGTTGGGATGTTGTATCATAGATGATAAGGTAGCCAATGCATCAGCGAACTCATAATAGACACTGGTAACATGTTGGAATTTCATCTTCGTGAACCCCTTTCTCAATTCCTGTACCTGATACAGAGATGGGAGTATCTTGGAGTTCTTAGTTGCCCATTCTTCTGGCACCTAATGTATAAGTATGTCTAAATCTCGAATCACTAGAAGCTCTTGCATGTTCATGTCAATGGCTATTTTGAGCCTTAAGATGCAGGCTTCGTACTCGGCCATATTGTTTGTGTAGGGGAACCTGAGCTTGGCATACACCGTATACTACTGACCGGTTTCTTATATTAAGGCTGCTCCTGTGCCAACTCCCTTGAAGTTTGCTTCTCCATTGAAGAACATTCTCCAACGATCATAGGGTTCTGTGATGTCTTCTCCTATGAATGATACATCTTCATCAAGAAAATACATTTTCAAGGGTTCGTATTCTCCATCCATAGGGTTTTCAACAAGGTGGTCTGCCAGTGCATGTCCCTTGACCGCTTTCTGAGTCACGTAAATAATGTCGAACTCACTCAAGAGGATTTGCCACTTGGCTAGCTTGCTGTGGGCATGGGTTTCTGAAAGATGTACTTCAAAGGATCCATCCTTGATATTTGGTACGTGGTATAGGAACAGAAGTAATGTCTCAACTTCTGGGCTACCCGAGTCAAAGCATAACAGGTGCGTTCCAATAGAGAGTACCGGGCCTCGTACGGGGTGAACGTTTTACTGAGATAATGAATGGCTTGTTCCTTCCTCCCCATTTTATCATGCTGCCCTAAAACACAACCAAAAGCTACATCTAACACTTCAAGGTAGAGAAATAAGGGTCTACCTGGCTCGGGAGTAACTAAGACTGGTGGTGTTTACAGGTACTCCTTGATTCTGTCGAAGGCCTTTTGGCAGTCATCCTTCCATTTGGTAGTGGCGTCCTTCTTTAACATTTTGAAGATTGGCTCACAGATAATTGTAGATTGTGCTATGAATTGGCTGATGTAGTTCACCCTTTCGGGGAAACTCATCACATATTTCTTGTTCTTTGGCGGTGGTAATTCTTGAATGGCTTTGACCTTTGATGGGTATAGTTCTATTCCTCGGTGGCTCACAATAAACCAAAGCAACTTCCCAACAGGAATCTCAAATGCACACTTTGCGTGGTTTAGTTTCAGGTTGTACCTCTGCAGTCTACTGAAAAACATCCTCAGATCTTCTATGTGGTAAGTAGCCTTCTTGGATTTTATGATAACGTCATCAATATATACCTCTATCTCCTTGTGTATCATATCATGGAAAATGGTTATCGTGGCCCTCATGTAGGTGGCCCATACATTCTTCAGGCCGAATGGCATCATCTTGTAATAATACACTCCCAACGGTGTAATGAATGTCGTTTTCTCAGCATCTTCCTCATCCATCCAGATTTGATGATAACCAGCAAAATAATCCGTGAATGACTATAGCTCATGCTTGGTGCAATTATCAATCAGGATGTGCATATTCGGCAAAAGGAAGTCGTCTTTCAGACTGGTCCGGTTGAGATCCCGGTAGTCGACACAGAGTCTGACCTTTCTATCCTTCTTTGGTACTGGCACAATGTCGGCTAACCATGTCGGCGACTCAACAACCCTGAGAACCTTAGCTTTGATCTGCATAGTGACTTCTTCCTTGATTTTTAGACTTATATCAGGTTTGAACTTTCTGAGCTTTTGCTTTATCGGTGGACAAATTGGATCGGTTGGCAGTTTGTGAGCCACAATAGACGTACTCAGACTGGTCATGTCATCACACGACCGGGAAATATGTTCTCATACCCCTTTAGAAACTCTGTATATTCTTTTTTCTATGATGGCGATAGGTGAATGCTGATTCGTGTTTCCTTGATGTTTTTTGTGTCTCCAAAGTTAACAATTTCGGTTTCATCCAGGTTGGACTTTGCTCTGTTCTCAAAGTTCTCAACTTCTTTGACAATCTCATCAGGCATGTCATCTTCTTCTAAATCAATGTATGTTTGTTTTGTTGTCTCATTGCATGTCATAGTCATTGTTTCATCAAGATAAGTAATAGTAATGGTGTATTGGTAAACTAAGGAGGAAAATAATATAAATAAATATTAATTCATTGGAAAAATCAAACATGCTTTGATAAATTGAATAATTGTTTTGAACATTGAAGATCTTATTGCAAAAATTGAAAAATGCAAAAAGGAAATCATTTAGTAAATAAAACAGTGAAAAATGCTTGTTTTAGCCTTGCTACCCTGAGGATCATCGGGCTCTGGTGGTCCTGATGGTCCAATTGTTGAGTATGCTCCTCTGCTCACAGCTTATGTGGAAGGACCTTCCTCTCCCTCCTCCTCGAGAATAACATTGCAATCCATATCATTATTCTCTAACCGTGAGTGCTTCTTCTTAATTTGTCCCATAGATGACATTAGCCTGTTGGAAAGTCTGCTCCATGTGCGGTATTGGTCGCTCTAACGGGTAATAAGGACCGCGCCATAGTGGCGACCAATTATTGAACTCCTCCCAAGTGTATTCATATCCCAAACCGAAAGTAGTACCATGTTTCTTTAGTTTTATAGGTTTAGAGATCCCTTGGAGGTTCTTCCCAAGTCCTTTGCCAGGTTCGTACCCACTCTAATTCAATATACTCTCGATCTTGTTATCCAACCATTAGTCTTTTTCAACAACATTGACCTTCTTGATGAGGTGGTAAGTTTCTCCACCTAGCTTTCTTCTTCCTTCGATTGCCGGAATGGTCTGGCGACTGTTTATAGGATTGGCGACTGTTTATAGGATTGCTACCGTCACCGTGAATAATCACTTCCTGGTGATTCCATTTGAACTTTATGGCTTGATGCAGCGTTGATGCTACGACACTAGCAGCATGAATCCAGGGTCATCCTAGCAGTAGGTTGTAGGATGCTGGCACATCTATTACTTGAAAATTAACCTCGAACCAGGTTGGTCCCATCTGTAGACACAGACAAATCACACCGATGGTGGACCTCTGAGATCCATCAAAAGCTTTCACATTGATTGCTCCTTCTTTTATCTCATGCAGCCATTTGCCCAACTTCTTGAGTGTTACCAAAGGACATATGTTAAGGCTGGAACCCCCATTGACCAGGATCCTGGTGATGAAATAGTATTCACATTGTACAGTGATGTGTAGTGCTTTGTTGTGACCTACCCCTTCAGGAGGCAGCTCGTCCTCATAAATGTGATTTTATTGCTTTCTAGCATTTGCCCCACCATATTAGCCATTTCCCCGCCAGTGATGTTACTTGGTACGTAGACTTCACTCGACACCTTCAACTGAGCATTCTTGTGTGCTTTGGAATTCTGCAGCAACGAGAGGATAGATATTTGTGCTGGCTTCTTGTTGAACAGGTCAATGATAGAATACTACTTGGCCTATTTTCCTCCAAAGGTCATCCGAACGAATTTCAATAAGGAGCGGCCGATTGGAGGCCTGCTTGCTTGATTTAGCTAGGTGTTTAAAGGTATAAACTCTACCGGTTCTTGTCATACCTAGGGCTCTGATAGTTTCTTCAATTCTAACCTTACCCTTTCTTCTTGCCTCGACTGTATAGGGTATGGCATTTGTGTAAAATGACGGCATGGTGGACATCGTTACTGGGATCGGCGCGGCTACCTTTACTTTGAATGGAACATGTTCTTTGGGTGGCAAGACTACAACCTCAAATGGTGTTGGTGCCTTTATTGATGGAACTGCTTCCTACTTAAAAGGCATAGACACATCTACCTCGATGTCCTCAGAAGGTTGGATCTGGACTAGAATCGGATTGATAGTAACTGCTGGTTTCTTTGGCTCATTGGCTTCTGCGATCAACCCGATGGATCCTTCGGGATCCCAATTATCCTCCATTTCAATCATGTGAATATCCCCACCCTTATTGTCTGGTAGAAGGTTGTTGCGAACATTCAGAGAAGCTTCCTTTGCTACAATGACTTTGTTATTAATCAGAGACTATATCTTGTCTTTTAAAAACGACATTCATCGATGGTGTGTCCTTTCATGCCGGAGTGGTATGCACAAGACTTGTTTTGGTTAACTTACTAAGAAGGATTCTCAGGGTTTGTAGCAAGGACTGGGGTGACATAACAGGTGGCTTTGAGCCTCTCATATAGCTAGTTAATGGGCTCAACAATGGTTGTGTATTATTTTGGATGCCTTCGATCAAAATTAGGTCGGGGCCTAGGGAAATTCTAGTGTGCGGGGGGTGATTGATAATAAGATGGTTGGTCATTATAAGTTTGGTAGACAAGAGCGGGTTGGAAGTATCTGGGTGAAGTAGGTTGACATGTAGGGGATGGAGATGACTGATAAGTTGGTGGGGAGTATGGTAGGAGAGGGCTTGGTAATTTGGGGTTGGCTGATATGTGAGTTGAGGTATTAGGTAAGTTTGGTATTTGAGGGGAGACTTGGTCCTTTATGCAACCACCACGGCCCCTACGTCCCTCGTCTTAGACACACCACCAGACTGTAAGGCCTTATTTTTAGCTTGCAAGTCCTTGAAGTTTGTTACCATACTGCTCTTAATACCTTCTTCAATTCGTTCCCCCGGTTTGATAATGTCAGAAAACTTATGATTCTCGATCACCATCAATCGTTCATAGTATTGTGGGTCTTGAGCCCGAACAAAGAACTTGTTCATTTGCTCTTATTCTAAGGCGTGTCTGACTTTAAAAGCTTTAGACCTCCAGCGAGTAGCATACTCGCAAAATGTCTTTGTGGGCTTCTTCTTTAGATTCTGGATAAAGAACACGTCTGGCGTATTCTCTGTGTTAAACCTGAACCTGTCCATAAAATCAGATGACATACCTACCTAGCTCGACCACTTCTTGGGATCTTGGCTGATGTACCAAGATAGCACATCTCCTTTCAGATTACTCATGAACAGCTTCATGCTGATCCGTTCATCTTTTCCTACCCCGACCAGCTTGTTGCAGTATGTTCTAAGATGGACCATTAGATCACTTGTACCATCAAATATCATGAACTTAGGAGGTTTGTACCCTTCTGGTAGTTCGACATCCGGTTTTATGAAGAGGTCTTCATAGTTTATCCTTTCGATCCCTTTACTTCCTTTGATGTCCTGAATTCGGCTGGTTAGTTTCTTAAGTTCCTCAACCAAGTTCCTAATGAGTCGATCCTTTTCCTCAGTCTTAGTTGTGTAAGATATAGGTTGGGTGGAGAGTGGCATGGTCTCCACATAGATGGGATTGTCGTGGTGGCTTGGTGTGTGGGCGTGGAAATGGTTATTTGCGGAGTTTTGCGGTTTTGGGATGAGTGTTGGAATGTTGTTTGGAGTATGGAAAGTGTTGCATTGGTTCTTTGTCGGAGCAATGGGATGATTCTGTTGTTTTTGAGGAGGTGTGGGTTTTTGAACATTGGGGAAGTTGGTGTCTGGGGTGCTAAGGGAGAAGGATAGGTTGGCCAGATTTTGAACCTGATCGAGCTCTTCCTAAAACTTCAACAATTTCTGCTCAAGTTGTGACACATTTTCGTTGTGAACCCAAATACCATGGCCATCAGTGGCCTTTGTTGTTGTATTCTCTTTTCTGATGTTATTCAAATTTTCCATCTTGCCTTTGTTATTGTTCTTAATAGGACTAAGAGGAAGAGTGGATGGAGGGCCCTGGATCTCATGGAATAAGATGATGTTGCCAGAGTGCACGAACTAACCTTTGGGAGAGGAATAACAAAACAAAAATAAAACATAAAGGTAACCAAGTTAGTGAGGATCATAAAAAGTATTGCTATATTTAAACACAACGTGTAGGAACGTAAAGCGTGACTTAATTTGGGAACCACATTGTGCTTGAGGTGGGTCTAGTGACAAGTTGATTAGGAGTACTTAGAATGCTAAATGCCTCATTTCATTGATAAAGGTGAGATGAAACCCAAATCGACATTAAATAAACCAGAAATGAGAGTTACTAATGGCCATTGGCCTTGTTACATTTTAAAGCAAAAAAGATAAATTCCTATCTACTTGGTCTCAGAAGGGCCTTCCCTAGATTCGGCATCCTAGGCTCTATCGAACATCTTCCCCAACTCGCGAAGTCCCAGCAACAGGTAAGCTCAGGCTAGATATCCACCTTCAGCCCCTTTAGCCTCTTGACAATCTTTGACCCTTTTGAGAAACTTTCTTTCTAGTTCCACTATGCCTCGCTCAAAATATCCCATCCTTTTGTTGGCATTGGTAGCTATATCTTTCCATTCCTCGATCAGCTTCTGGTTGGACTCTTGTATTTTGTGATGTTTACTTTTGCACTCATGAATCCTTTTGCGCAACTGGTTGTATTTGACTTGCGCCTCAGCCTTTTCGTCTATAATCATGTGGACTCAAACAAACCCTGGCTGGCCTAAACCATCATGATTATCTTCCAACCAACCTACATAGAAAGGAGTACAATCGGCGTGATATCTGTCTGGCTCTATGGTGTCTCTCCCCATTACGATCTTTCTATGACACATGTGTTGGGCTTAGCACTTGTAGGGACTATCATCGCCTTGGAAGTCGGCTCGAAAGTTTCTCATCTAGTCGACCCTAGGTATGACTTGATTCCTACCAGCTTGCCTCATAACTCGTTGCGGGACGGAAGGGTAGGTTCCCCTGAGACCAATTAGTACCAGGAAATGCGTGTCCCTGGAACGGGCGATGAACTCTTCTGTTGGAAACCATTCAAAAATCCACTGAATTTGTTCCTCGGTCAGATTATCAAATAGATCAACCCATCCCTCAGCATCCTCAGGCTGAGCGAACATGTCGAGGATGTAATTCATTTTCTTTTGATGGTGGAAAGCGATGTGATCATCCCAGTCTCTATGCTAAATTTCTTGACAATATTATCTCTTTTGGAGATGCTTTATGAGCCAAAATTAAAGTAGCAGATTGCAGCCTTCGAAGTGTTTCGCTCCTCGTTGACACTTCTCTAGAGCTCGGTATATGTCTGCAATAATAATGGGTACAATGCTGAATGCTTGCCCACAAATCCCCTCCATTGGGGTTTTGGTTACCATAGCCAGCCTAGTATGAATTCTACCTTTCTTCGTCGGAAATACAATCAGACCTAGGAAGCAAAATATGAAGACGAAAACCCTGCGAAGGACATGTCCCAAGGAAGTAATGGAAAACTCGCCAGAGTTGGTACGGTAAGATTTTCTATATCTGTACCTTTCATATAAATAGTCAAAAGGGATGTATGAATCCTTCAAGCATGTTAATTCTAGATTCTTCTTCAAACCCATCATTTTAAGGAAGCCCTTACCTTTGCGATTCTCAGGCATTAGCAAGCCCGGAGTTTCCCATACTAGACCAGCCAATCCTCCTACCTCCTCCAACAAAGGTGTTATTTCAATACCCCCAAAGAGGAATACGGGCTTTTCATAGTCCCAAAACAATGTGGCAGCTTCTATGATCATGTTATTAGGTTGGACCACAAAAAGGGATGGTTGATTTCTCGGATATTTTGTGATGAGATTTTGATCACTAGAGTGTAAATCTTTCCATCAGCTTAGCAACCTTGGGTGAATGTTGGTGACCATGCCGAACAAGGGGACTTCGTGCCTCATATTTCTGCAAGGCAAATAAGTCTAGACCCTTCCCCTACCAGAATCGATTATCATGCAGCATCTAGTTCTCTAAATAAATGCACAGAACGTGAAGACGTCCGTTATGGTTTAGGGAAACCCAGTGGACTTTGGACACAACTATCTTAAAAGATCATTATGTGGACAACATAATTGATCTGGCTAGGTTTGACCATGATGCATACACAATTTAAATATAGTAAGGTTTCTATAGGGTTTTAGACTGGTACCCTTTAGTGGACAACTCAAGGGGGAAGTCTCAAAACTGTCGACTGCACCGCTGATCGACTAGTTTTACCGCAAATATGCCTTTCCGAATTTAGGGGGTAATGATATAGGAAGAGTGTAACCACTCATTATAAGCATTGCTATAGTATTTGTTTTGCCACCAGTGGAGTATGATGTTGAGAATGATTATTGTCCACGCCCCCTTTTTCCCCCCTTCTTTAAAAGAAAGAAATCGGGTTTACGACATTATGGACAAAACAACTCTTATTCCTTTTTGAGGAATTGGGTTATAGAATTTGAAGAGTCACCACCTAATGATTATAGTGCATTAGGACACTTTAAAGAGAAGAAGCGACTTTGAAAGAAAAACCAGAGTTCGGGTAAGGGCTTGAGATTATCTCGAGGAGAAGGTGTTAGGCACCCCCTCAAGATCCACTTGTGTGGTTCCCGACCATGCTTTAATTGTGACTTTAAAAGGAAGTGAAAGAAAACAAGTAAAGCTTTGCACATAAAAATCATGAATAAGTTTCAAGTTTTGAAAAGAAGACAGAAAGAGACAGTTGTTTAGAAAAAAAAAGGAATTAATTTGAAGAATGGAATTAAAGAAGACACTGCAAATGAAAGGAAAAGAAAAGGGGTCCTAGGTTTATACAAAATATGGATCACATCAATGCAATACCCAACAATCACTCCTCAAAACAAGGGTTGCACGAGATATTAGTGCACCGATCATCATATCCATATTCTACCATTCCCACCCCGTTAAGGTATTTAAACGCGATTAGTCTCGTTTACTTATAGCATGCTAGTACCCATCCCAACCTATTAGCCCCGGGGTATTAGGACTTCTAATCCTAAAAGGGAAGAAAAGGAGTAAGGCATATATGGGGTTTAAAGGACAAAATACTAATTTTGACAACCAAAACAAATAGAAAGTAAGGGGACTGACAAACAAACATGCAAGGCTCACATAGAACCCCGTAAGTCATATAGCATATAGTTTAGCATGCCTTGCACATACTAGTTTGGTCTTTAAATTAAAACTTAAGTGGCGAACAGACTAGTTTAACACATAGAATCAGATAAAAGTCTGCATTAGGCAACTCGGATACAATTGTCAGAGATTGAAGTATTTTAATCGAGTTATTCAGAAAAAAAAGTGTTGATTCCAGACAAGAGCCTAATGCAGAAGAGTTAAAATAGGGAGTTGAAAAAATTACAGAAGTTCAGAAAAGACTTTAAAATCAGCAGGTTTGTTTAAGTGAATATACAGTAGAAGAAGGGCCTTCAAAAGTGAAAATACATAAAGAGTGAGTTAAAAGACTGTTCTGAAAGATAGCTTCAAAAGATGAATAGAATTTGGGCAGAAGATTTAAAGGGATTATCTCAGATAGATTTGCAGAATTTTTAAAAGCATTACGGATTTATAGGAGTTTGTATTGAAATAAAAAAAACGTTATATTGAACGTTAATGCCAGTTAATAGGTTGTTGTTACTTAAACAGATTTTGGGACGAACCTCTATAGACAGACTTCGTTTTAGAACTAATTATAGAATTGGTAGACGGATGGCAGATTTGATTATCCTATAGACATGGTTTTTATATGCAACTTCTTACATGAATATTTAGTCCTATAGGTAGGGTTTCTAATGATTTGCAAGATGATAAAGCTTTAAACCCTATAGGCAGATTTTCTAGATGACTGGATTATGCGTATTATGCATTAAATTCTATAGACATGGTATCTAGTCTATCGAGATAAAACGTTGAAAACCTATAGACATGATATCTAGGTGATTAAAAACATTAACACTATAGGCATGGTATCTAAGTGATTAAAAACATTAACCTATAGTCATGGTATCTAAGAGATTGAATTACAACATTAAACCTATAGGCATGGTATCTAAGTGATTAAAAACATTAACCTATAGGCATGATATTTACCCTTTTATTGATGCAAAAAGTAAACCCCTTCCACACCCTTTTTACTATATCTCCCCAAGTTCTTTTATACAAAAATATTTCAGAACCAGAAGAAAGAAAACGACTAAAAAATACATCACAGCCTACTGCTTGATCCGAGCAGCCTAATTCAATCTTAATATCCAATGACATATGTTTCACCAAATCCAGATTCCAGATTTCCAAGGCCTTCTCTCACCCAAAGTGTTTCAAAGTTCCTAGGAGCCTCAAGGACTCCAGGCAGTGCTTATGCTCTGGATAACAATTAGAAAAAAATAGTACAGTGTGGAATTGCCAGCCCTCAGGCATCCAAGTTCAGAGGGAGCTCCAGGGTCCCAAAGCATGGCTTACCAAAAGGGGGAAGAACTTAGAACAAGGAATAAGTGCAAAGTGATAGTGGGATTAGGGAGCCATAGCAGAGGGCGGTCATACCCAACCAAGGGTAGAGACTAGCGCACCCCTGACCATCTACTTGGACAACAAATAAAGAGCAGACTTTTAGAAGTCAAACATGGGTCTGGATGGTGATTAGGGCACCACCAGTCCTGAGTTAAGGCTCAACACATAAGGGGTAAAGGGAATGGGAATTGATTTGAGTAGATGTTCAAGCGAACCTGATTCTAAGTCATGAGTTGCAATAATAGAATGCCAACATGACTCAGAAAAGCACTCACACATAATAAGGGGGTCAAAGGGATAGGGAATCACATAAGAAAGCATTTACAGAAAACATGAGGAAAGCAAGAAAGCACAAACAGACTCAAAGATGCAGAAATATGATGAAAGAGAGCATGACAGACTAGGATGAACACATAGTGAAGAATGCGTAATAGAGGAGGAGAAGTAAACACATAGTTTGGAGGTTATTATTTACTTAGAAGGACATACCAGTTGCAAGTTTTAGAACATCAGAATAGTAAAAGCAAATAACAGCCAGAAATCAACAGGAGCAGGCTCAGAAACTTTAGCACATATTTGAGTGTTAAAGAGTAGCTCAAAGGTATTTCAGATAGTAGAAGAGAGAGGAGCAGAGTACTCAGTATTAGAAGTAGAGAAAGTAGTAGTAGAGAAAGTATTGCAATTATATAGTGTTCAATTGAAGTTTGAAGTGTTTTTGAGGTTTGTCGTGTATGTGTTTTTTAGAACTTTTTTTCTTCGTCTTTGAAAGAAAAGAGTATAGGTATTTATAGCTTTGAAAAACAAGCTAACAGTAAGGTAAGCAGCACAATTTTAACATAAATAAGGAAGTAACCACAAGTAATAATCAATTAACCCAAGTGACTGCCCTTTAATTAAGGAATCACTGTCTAACGGGTGTCAATAGATCTAATTAAGGAAACAAAATCAGTTTGGAGACAGACTGGGTGTTACCATAAAAGAAGTAGTAAAATCATACAATAGGCAAACAAGTCTAGGCACAAGATTTGTAGTTATTCTTGGAAAGATTCGGTGAGGCAAATCAAAGAAGGAAAATCAATTGACCCTTGACAGGCTAGTAAATCAGAAACTCATGGAAGTAAAAGTTTTAAATCAATTTCGAGCTTAAAAATAAATCACAGGAAGGACTCAGTATATAAGGCATGTACAAATAACAGACATGTAAGGCCAAGCTATGGCAAAAGAACCATCGTATAGTAACAGCATAGAGTAGACATTCAAACATGCTAGTTAGGTTTCAGTGTAATAGAGAGAGAAAGAATCAAATCATGCAGAGAGTTGAGCAAGAAACATAGTTGAGTTTGACTGATGGCAAGAACTCAGAACACATAGAGAAAAGAGATGCAGGAATCATGTTGAGTAGTTTCAAACAGACAAGTCGTACAAATAAACCCAAGAACTCGAATAGACCCCAAAGAACTAGGGTTTTCGAAATCAGTAGAGTTTAGAGGCGATAAATAAATAAACAGCCTTAGAGTCTCAAATAAACCCCAAAAATTAGGGTTTTCAACACCAAACAGGTACAAACAAAGTAAATCAAACAGATAGACTCAGAAACTCAAACAAATCTCCAAAAATTAGGTTTTCAACGCCAGTCAAACTTAGAGATGATAAACAAATGAATCAAACGAAAATATTTAAACAACAGACGCAGAAACCCTAGTTTGAAATCAAAAGATTTTATTTAAAAAGGAAGATTGGGGGAAAATGTTTAAAATATCACATATAGCACAGATCGAAAACTGATTCAAAGAAATAAATAAAAAAGAACCTCGAATAGTCTAGGGTTTCTGAGAACCCTAGAAACGAGAAAGGATTGGAAGAAATAAGATCAAATCTGGACTTGATAAGGTCGGAACCCGGCTTAGGAGGCTAAGACACGCTGGATCAAGGCCCGAGATAGCCGAGAACCTCGAATCGACTAAGGTCTGGGCGAAGACCCTTGAAGTCTGGCCTCGAACCCTTAGGGAGCAGGCGTATAGGAGAAGAAGATGGCGAGTAGAGATCATCCATGGCTAGATTAGCCATGGATTCCGGTGGATTTTGGGTCGGAGAGGGGGTAGGCGGCTTCTAGGGTTCCAGGGGTTGAGAGAGTTCGAGAGAGACGAGAGAAATCAAAGGCGGCGGGTTTGAGAGAATAAGGGATAGGGTTGGGATCGTTTGGAATTAAAATGGAAAGGGAGAATCTGGGTCGTTAATCAAAATGATCAACGGCTCAGATTAAAAGGAACACTGCCGGTTCGATTTAATGGGTACTATTACCGCGTGATCATCATCTCCATTTCTACCCTTCCCACCCTGTTAAGGTGTTAACTGCGAAATGGTATCGTTACCTACTGCATGCTATTACCCGTCCCACCTATCAGCCCCGGAGGCAGTTGGGACTACTAATCCTAAAGGGGAGGGAGATTGGCTTTTCAAAGTTTAAAATGATAAAAATCTAGGGCGACAGTCAAAACACATAATGCAGTTAAAGGGGAACTAGTAGCAACTAAGGGCTCAAACAAGCCTCCTCATTTTAAGAAACAAATTGTTTAGCATGTATTACACATACTAATTTGGTCTGAATTAAATTAAGGCGTAGGATAGGTTGATTTACCACATATTTTCCAGATAGGGAGTCCAAATTAGTCCTGCTTAGATGTAGTTGTCGAAAACTAACATAGTAGATCAATAATTTAACTATTTGCCCATGTGTTAAATGGGACCTATAGGCATGATATCTATTAATAGAGGAATAAACTGATTGCATAAAAAAAAAGAATTGTTGGTTGTAAGCTCTGCGAGTGTTAAACAAATTACCACTGATTTTAAACTTAGGAGCGAATGGGCGATTCAAATTTAGTTGATAGATCCTATTGGCATGCTCTCTAGGCGTTAATGATTTTATTGTTGTTATTGTCATGTTGAGATCCTATGGGCAGATCATTTATATGCAATTGGTTATTTTAACTCATATAAGCAGATTTGCCTAGTGACAGAGGCATATGCAGAATGCAGGAAGTCTTATAGCATGGCTGAAATATCGCCAACTTCATTTAAATCCCCATCGACTAAAATATCGCCAACTTTACATAATCCTACATGGCTGAAATATCGCCAACTTCATTTAAATCCCCATCAGCTGAAATACCTCCATTTATATTTATGCTTTACATCAGCTGAAATATCGCCATTTATATTTATGCTTTACATCGGTTGAAACATCGCCAACTTCATTTAAATCTTTTCATCGGCTGAAATACGACAATTTATATTTATGCTTTACATCGGTTGAAATATTGCCAAATCTTGCGTTTCATGTGCTGATATACCGCCAATTGTCCAAAGGCGTCATTGTTCGGAGGCACCGTTTTCATAGCCCGAGAACGCCATGCCATGGCATGAGGACCCCGCTTTTATCTTTTGCACATCATTATTCAAAGGCATCATGGTTCGGAGGCAGCATCTTCATAGCACGAGAACGTCATTTCATAGCCTGCGAATCCTTTATCATACGCTTCATGGCCCAGGACGTCATCCTACCCGTCCAAAGACAGCATTCATGGCCCAACCGGAACTTGCAACACGTTAATGTTTATGCAAAATATGTTTGTATTGCTCATTTGCCGGTACACCAGCTGGAAACGATCATTACAGCGGGAGCGATCCCGCTTCGGTCCACGCAGCCCATCGGTCCCTGAACATCCTTTCCAACCTAAATATTGCGTCCGTCCTTTTCAAAACCTCCATTGACATATTCCGCCAATGTATCCTGAACTACATATGACCTGATTCCTATAAGACTAGGGATATGTAGGTAGCTCAGGAACCAGAGCTCGGACAAAACCTTTTTTTTATTAAAGTCGTCTCTTCCGATTGAAATTGGTCATCATATCTTTACTCGACAACTCGTTTTATCCTTCTCGGGTAAAGAGGGGAAGTGGTTGATACTCAATTTTTTCCTACCTATTTTTATACTCGAAATATTCTCAAAATAGCATGTACATGTATATATAAGTATGCCCAAGAATTTTTATATTTTTTCTAATTTTTAAAGCTTTTTAAAATCATTTTTATAATTTGTTTTAGTAGTACAAGAAATCCAATAATTATTCCCAAAACTATCATTTTGTGAGTAATTTATTTCTATCCTTATATTTACACCACAATATAATTAATGTGATTTTAGCATATTTTTATAAATTTATTTGATAATTAAAAAGCAAAATTGCATAAAATTGCAATTATAGCCTATATTATGATTAATAGCATTTTACAATTATAAAATTATTTCCAGTATTTTTAGATTAATGTTTACAACAACAACAACAACAACCCAGTATAATCCCACAAGTGGGGTCTGGGGAGGGTAATATGTACGCAGACCTTACCCCTACCCCGGGGGGCAGAGAGGCTGTTTCCAGGAGACCCTCAGCTCAAGACATCAGCAAGAGACAGCAAGAGACGATAAGTTAGTACTATCAATAGACTGATACTAAAAATAACATGAAATACACAACATGACACAAAATAACAAAATAGCAGCAATATAAGAAATACGAAATAGATGAAAGGTATACCAATATCCAACAGATAACTCCCTGTATCGGTAGCTGATCAGTAACATCCCACGATTACCTCGTAACTAGCTAGTCTCACTCTAGTGAGCTGTGGAAATATCCACAATTTCCCCTAACCTACAACTTTAATGCTCGACCTCCACAATCCCCTATCAAGGGCCATGTCCTCGGTAATCCTAAGATGCGCTAAGTCCTGCCTTATCACCTCTCCCCAATACTTCTTAGGTCTCCCTCTACCTCTCCTCATGCCCACCACAGCCAGTCGCTCACACCTTCTCACCTGTGCATCAGTGCTTCTCCTCTGAATGTGCCCGAACCATCTGAGTCTTGCTTCCCGCATCTTGTCCTCTATGGGGGCCACGCCCACCTTCTCTCGAATGTCTTCATTCCTAATCTTATCCATCCTTGTATGCCCGCACATCCACCTCAACATCCTCATCTCTGCTACTTTCATCTTCTGGGTGTGTGAGTTCTTAACCGGCCAACACTCGGTCCCATACAGCATTGCAGGCCTAACCACTGCTTTATAAAACTTACCTTTTAGTAACGGTGGAACTTTCTTGTCACACAGGACTCCCGTCGCTAACCTCCACTTCATCCAACCCACCCCTATCCGGTGTGAGACATCCTCGTCGATCTCCCCGATCCCCTGAATAACTGACCCCAGGTACTTGAAACTACTCTTCTTAGGGATGATTTGAGAGTCAAGCCTCACTTCCACTCCCGCTTCCGTCGGCCCCGCCCCAAATTTGCACTCGAGGTATTCCGTCTTTGTCCTGCTCAACCTGAAACCTTTAGACTCAA
Organism: Nicotiana glauca; assembly: GCA_026770625.1. Classification (NCBI taxonomy): domain Eukaryota; kingdom Viridiplantae; phylum Streptophyta; class Magnoliopsida; order Solanales; family Solanaceae; genus Nicotiana; species Nicotiana glauca. The sequence goes on along the minus strand of MU752848.1, from coordinate 79,090 downwards.
GGGCATGTCTCCAAACCTCTAGCCTTTCGTTGACGCCGCGTCGTGTCTCGTCAATTAGGACTATATCATCAGCAAATAACATGCACCATGGCACCTCCCCTTGAATATGATGCGTTATGGCATCCATCACCAGGGCAAATAGGAAAGGGCTGAGTGCAGACCCTTGGTGCAACCCCGTAACAACTGGAAAATGCTCGGAATCGCCTCCTACTGTCCTAACCCGAGTCTTAGCTCCTTCATACATGTCTCTAATCGCCCTAATGTAGGCTACCGGAACCCCTTTAACCTCTAAGCAACTCCATAATACCTCGGAATCGCCTCCTACTGTCCTAACCCGAGTTTTAGATTAATGTTTACATATTATTAATTAGTTCAGTGCTTTCAATTTATTTTTAAAATCACTTTAACCATTTTAATTAAATTAAAAAGGGAAAATTGGCTATTTAATATATAACCCATCTGCATTTCAATTATAGCCACATTAATCCCCTTAATTGACCCCATTCCAGGCCCAATTCTGGACCAGTCCAACCCAACCCCTAACCCGTTTAAATTACCCGACCAGGCATTTCTTTTAATCATAGACGTTGATCTAAGAGATTAACGGCTCACACCCCAACTTTCCTTTTTTAATTTACCAAACCCCCTAACCCTAATTCATTTCCCCTAACCCGCCGCCCTTGAATCCCCTTCCTCTCCCATTCTCTCTGCAAACCTAGTCGCCGCCACCCAAACTAACCCTAATCCCTACGATTCTCGCCGGTTTCCATAGCTTCTCAGGACATGGAACCCTCAAAGTCACCTCCTATCGCTCGTGTGTGGCTGGTACTCAAAGGTTTGAGGCTAGACTTCAAAGGTCTCCACTCAGACCTCCACCGACTTAAGGTTTCCGGCCATCTCCGGCCTGGCTCCGGTATGTCTTAGCCTCCTGAGCCTATTTCCAGCCTTATCCGACTTAGATCGGACCTTTTCTAAGCCTTTCTCATTCTAGGGTTCACCTGAAACCCTAGCTGTTCAAGGTTTTTCTCCGATTCTCTTAAGATCTGTGTGTATTCATGCTCTATTTTTGAGTTCTCATAAGATTTCCCCAACTTTTCTTTAAAATTACTTTCAAAGTCACTTCTTTCCGATTTAGGGTTTCTGAAAATGCATAAGTATTTTTCTGAATTTTCTTTTCCCTTTATTTGTGCATGTTTGTCTCTACTATGTTCTTATGTTTTCCTTTTACCACGCATTTTCTTCTACTGTGTTTCTACGCTATGTGTTTGTATGCTCTTCACGATGTTCTGCTATTTTCCTTCCACTATGACTTGATATGCTTCGCTTACTGTATTTTCCTACCTCGTTCATTAAGTGTTCTTATTATTTTTACCTTTTTAAGTTTCCTCTAGAATACCTGCTTAAACATGTTTTCCTCTACTGTTTCTTTTGCTCTCATTATGTCTCGAATTAATTTCCTTGCTCTATTTACTTGGAACTTTCTACTGTATTTGCATGTTTCCTCATTTTTTCTTCTTTGCATCTGATTCAAATCGAAAACCCTAGGATTTGGGGTTTTTGGGCGAGTTTGGTCCTGTGTGTTTGGACTAGGGTTCTATTTGAGCCCTTGACTCTCTCAAACTTGCTTTGGATCTATGTGTTGAATTCAAACCCTTTTGTGTATGACTCTAAATTCTTCTATACTAGACTCTTCTTATTAGCATGACAGTCCCTTTTATATGTATGTTAAAATCTTTCTTCAAAAAAGTTTTCCAACTTATGTTCGAATCAGAATCTTTTTTTGGGATTAATTGATTGTTGCTGATTTTTCTTAAGTAAAGCCGCTCTTTACCTTTTTCTGACTTGGTTCATTCATACAAAATTTTCGACTCATGATTGCTTGGCTGTCAATTGGTTTCCTTTCCTTAATTTGCACAACCGTGTACTGTCAAAACCCTTTCCTTAAATAATTATTATGTATTTACCCCTTCTTGCACTACTTTGAAAAATGTTTAGTTGACCTCTTTCCTTATTTACTTTGCCCGTTTGAAATCAGAATCCCTTAATTTAAGGGAAACCTTGTATGATTGATTCTCAAACTATTTTCTTACCTATTTCTATTTCCTTTTTGCACTATAAATACACGATTTAATAATCTTCCACACACGATTAAACAATAACAACAACAACAACAACGTAGTATAATCCCACTTAGTGGTGTCTTGGGAGGGTAGTGTGTACGCAGACCTTACACCTACCCTAAGGTAGAGAGGTTGTTTCCAAATAGACCATCGGCATCCTTCCCTCCAAGAAATTCCTACCTTACTTTTGGGGAGACTCGAACTCACAACCTCTTGGTTGGAAGTGGAGGTTGCTTACCATCCTTCCCTCCACACACGATTAAGCATACAGAAATCACAATTCTCCTCTAAACTTATACTCTTGCTTTTTGACTACACTTTGGCTTTCATAAGGCTATTGTTTCTCCCTACTTGCTTCTTTGAGCTGGTATGTCCTAAAATTAATTTAAGTATCATTCTAATGTGTTTATTTATAGTCTTTGTATCTATGTATGCTTTCAACTCTCTGCAAAATTAATTTTGAAGTACCTATATGTTTTTGCCTGCTCTTTCTTTGTTTCTTGCTGCTAGTATTAACAATTGCTCCCATACCTCATTACCCTATGTGTGTTGAGTTAAGGTATGGCCTGACAGCATCCGAATTGCTATCTAGGACTAAACTTGACCTTCAGCAAGGTCTTAACTCCCCAATTCTAAGGCTGACAGGTTGGTCAGGGGTGTGCCAGCATTCTAATTGCTGGGCATGACCACCTGCCTGCCCTGACCTCCCCTTAATTCCATTTTATTGCAATTAATCTTATTAGTCTCTAAGTTCTACCCCCCCCCCCCTTATGAGCCTTGCCTTGGGACCTTGAGTTCCCTCTAAACTTGGACATTTGAGGGTTGACCTTTCCACACTGCACTATAATCTGATTTTGCAATGATTTTGGGGTGTAAGCATTGCCTGGAACTCTTGAAGTTCCTTGGAACTTTGGCACATCCCAAATAAGAGAAAGGCTTTGGAAAATCCAATACTGGAAGTTGGTTTATCTCATATTATTAGACTCTGAGTCTGGATTACGCTGATTAGATGTAGATGTAATCACTAATGTAATTTTATCCTTTCCTCTGATATATTTGGTCTATGATAAATTTTGTAATAACTACCGGGGTGTATAGTGAAAAGGGATGGGATTGAATGCACGCAAAGGGGTAGATACCATGTTTTAGTGGTATTTACTTTCAAAATTCAGCACCTCATATAGATACCATATTTTAGGGATATTTACTTTCAAAATTTATCACCTCATGTAGATACCATGTTTTAGGAATTATTACTTTCAAAATTCAGCATCTCATGTAGATACCATGTTTTAGGAATTATTACTTTCAAAATTCAGCATCTCATGTAGATACCATGTTTTAGGAATTATTACTTTCAAAGTTTAGCATCTCATGTAGATACCATATTTGTAGGACTTACTACTTTCAAACCTCTGCATCTCACATAGATACCATACTCATAGGTTTTCTGCACTTCGTATACATACCATGCCCATAAGTTGTAGCTGAAACTGTGCGTATCGTATAGATAATGTGTGAAAGTGTTATTTGGTAAGAACCGAGAAACAAATGATGGAAGGAAATCGTAAATGATGCAATTAGAACAGTTGTGGTAATAACATATTTGGCTTGTTATGGGTAATAATTGTGGTGACTTAAATTGCATATGAGTTGTTGGATATGATGGAAATGGTATTGATGGCTACAGAAATTCTTTTGAATTGTTGTGGTTTCTCTTTGAGAATTGTTGTTGTTGTTCTATGTGAATTGTTGTTGTTGTTGGTTGTTTGTGAAATGTGACTTGATCGGTGGGATCGGGTAGCGCGCCGCAACACGAAGTAATAAGGTGTGAGTTGTGGTGATAAGGGTGGCCAAGGTAATAAGGGTGGCCGAGGTAATAAGGGTGGAAAGTGATGGAAATCACTATTGAAATGAAAATATGAGAAAAATTGTTAAATCATTGATGTGAAGATGTTAAAGGGGAAAAAGGAGAGATTGTAAACTTGTTTGGCTTGATTGTACCATTCATGTGTATTTGATTGTTGATTCTATTACTAATTGTTACTTGTTTATGGTTTGAGTTTACTTAGGGTAAAGTTTGTTCATATATACCAGTACAATTCAAATATACAGACGTCCCTTTTGCTGGGGGCGCTACATTTGTGTTATGATTGTAGGTGATTCTATAGCAGGTACTCCAGTTTACCGACAGTAGCACTCCTTCACTCTCTTTCAGTTGTATTGGTGAGCCCCTTTCCTTCCAAAGCCCTGCGTGGCTCAAGCTGCTTTTATTCCGAAGTCTTGTTTTGGTTTTTGTGTAAGGTATAGTCGGAACCTTGTTACCGGCAAGTATGGTATCACTCTTTTGTATCCTTAGAGGCTCCGTAGACAGGAAATGTGGGTTGTAAACTTATTTAAATATGTATATTGTACGTTGGGCGATGTAAGTTATAAACCACGCTAAGTAACCATGTATGCTAAGTATGTTTTGTAAAAAGATGTTGAATTATAATTGGCTATTTCCTTTGATTAATGAGTAATGAGAACACGGGGTAACACGTGGGATAGGAAAGTCACTCAGGTCCGCTTGGCTGGGGCTACTCTGTCGAGCGGCGATCACGTCCCTCGGTTTTTGGGGAATGAAAAACATGGTATCAAAGCCTAAAGTTTTAAAGTGTCCTAGGATGTCTTGGAGTCATGTCTTGTAGAGCTCTTCTTATCGGTGTGTTGTCGACCAGATCTATAGGTAGGGGGCTGCATGGACATTTGGGAAATTACCCTCCTCTTTGTTATTCTATAATGTGCGGTGAAGTGAAAAGTGAAAGTATTTATGTATAACTTGTGCTCTATTCTGAAATTTCTAGTTATGGCACCTAAGAAGAGAGTTAGACTCGGCCTTGGGGCCAATGCCACCCCAAGTGTGGCTATGAATCATGTACCTGATGTTGTGGGTGGGAGTGACTCTGCGGTCTTGAATCTACCTGGACCATCTATTCCAGACCAAAGTATCCTTATTCCAGCTGCAGCAGAGGGTGCTACAGTCCCTCCCGCCGATGTTCCTGATTCTGATGTTGTTCCAGCTTCCAGTCCTGGGGTTCATGATGGGGACCTTAGGGGAGCCATCCGTATGTTGACCCAGTTAGTGGCTGCCCAGGTCCAGAGATCTCATGATGCCCCTATGTCCTCCAGCAGACAGGGAGATTCCGCCAGCTCCAGAGTCAACTAGTTCTTGCGATTAGCTCCTCTAGAGTTCACAGGCACACACCTAGAGGCCGATCCGTAGGATTTCCTAGATGAAATGTATAAGACCCTTCGAGTCATGAAGGCTATAGATACAGAGGGGTTGAGTTGGCTTCATACAGGTTGAGGGGAGTAGCGCATTCGTGGTTCGAGATATGGGAGAATTCCCGTGGGGAGGAAAGTTCTGTGGTAATATGGGACGAGTTTGTAGATGCATATATGGACCACTTCTTGCCTACTGAGACAATGGCAACCCGTGCCGCTGAGTTGGAGGTCCTCAAGCAGGGCAATATGAGTGTTTGGGAGTACCATATGCAGTTTGTGAGATTGTCCAAGTAAGCTCCTCAGTTATTGTCGACCATGGCTGCTTGTGTTCGGCGATTCGTTCAGGGCCTTAGTCCTTTGGTGGTGAATGAGGCTGCTACCGCAGCCTTACACTCAGATATGAATTATGGGAAGATTGTGGGATTCACTTAGTCCACAGAGGCTAGAAATTTGAAGATACGGGCAGAAAGAGAGAGTAGCAACAGGGCCCGATCAGTGGGTCACTCAGGGTGACTAGTATAGGGGAGGGGGCCTTCAGGGTCATCCCAGTCATATGCTCAGTTCTCAGTGAGCGCACTGCCCTCTATGCACAATTATCAGCAAAGCAGTCACTTGAGACCAGGTTCAGGCAGTAGGAGACCCCATCAGTCCGGTCATCCAGAAGGGAGATCGCAGCAGCAGTGGAGGGATCTATGCCCCAAGTGTTGGAGATTCCATATAGAGACTTGCTATTTGGATCTCCCGGTGTGTTATAAATGCGGGGTGAGAGGTCATATCCAGTGGGACTGCCGTACGACCAGTCAGGGAATAAGTAGGGGGTTTGCTAAGTCATCTAGTTTTTCAGCCGCCACATCATCCATACGTCCTCCAGCTCTAGCAGGGCGTGGTGCAGTTAGCAGTGGAGCTCGTGGTAGAGGTGGGGCCAACCGATTTTATGCTTTGAGTGGTCGCCAGAGTGCAGAGGCTTCTCTAGATGTTGTTACCGGTACCTTGTCTGTTCAGGCCATTGATTGTTATGTTCTTATTGATATGGAGTCCTCTTTGTCTTATGTCACCCCGTTCATTGCTTCAAGGCTATGCCGGATGGAGGTAGGGCTTAAGCTCGAAAGGTAGAAAGGTAGCCTTATGCAATGCAAGAAAAATGCAAATGGAGACAATGCTTAGTCTCAGAAGGCAGGAAGGTAGCCTTATGCAATGCATGGAAAAGTAGGATGGAGGTAGTGCTTAACCTCGGAAGGCAGTAAGGTAGCTTTATGCAATGCAGGGAAAATGCAGATGGAGACAATGCTTAGTCTCGGAAGGCAGAAAGGTAGCCTTATACAATGCAAGAAAAACGCAGATGGAGACAATGCTTAGTCTCGGAAGGCAGGAAGGTAGCCTTATGCAATGCAGAAAAATGTAGATGGAGACAATGCTTAGTCTCGGAAGGCAGAAATGTAGCCTTATGCAATGCAGAGAAATGCAGATGGAGACAATGCTTCGTCTTATAAGGAAGGAAGGTAGCCTTATGCAATACAGAGAAATGTAGATGGAGACAATGCTTAGTCTCGGAAGGCAGAAAGGTAGCCTTATGCAATGCAAGAAAAATGCAGATGAAGACAATGCTTAGTCTCGGAAGGCAAAAAGGTAGCCTTATGCAATGCAAGAAAAATGCAGATGGAGACAGTGCTTAGTCTCGGAAGGAAGGAAAGTAGCCTTATGCAATGCATGAAATAAAAGTGAAGAGTAACAAAATTCCTTAGCTGAGAGACGATAGCTGCTAGTTGATTGTCACTATGGCTACTGGGGATGTCGTATGTGAATAGCACTTGTAAATAGGCGATGATTCTGAGAGTTGTATTCCCGAAAAAGTACGAGTACGTAGTCGTATCTTATGATTTTATGTCTTGGGTGCCTGTATCCAAAGAAAAGTTGTGATTTTTGTAAAGGGGGAAGGTTATTTCGTCTTCCGTAGCCCCCGCTCGTCCTACTCGGCTCTTGTTTTCATTAGGTTAGCATCGCTAAACAAAGCAATCTTGATAGTAGCCATGCATGATTTAGTAAAAATATAATGTAAATACATAGTTTAAAATTATTTTCTTTTAGATGAACCTATGACTGCGATGCGGTTCAAGACATTGCAACCTTTTTTTCTCTGAAATTTTGAGGGTCCTCCTCAAAATTCTATCCTAGTTTACTAGGTTGGTATTTCTAATGGCTGCGTGCGATGAATGGCTGGGAGTTGACTTCGAAATTTTGAGGGTCCTCAAAATTCTGCCCAGTTTCCAATATTGGGGAAAATGAAAATTTTATTGAATTGTGACCGAACCCATAGGGCTGCCTACGTATCCCCTCTTAAACGGGAATCGGGTCAGGCATAGTTCAAATTACATCTCATAGAAATTATAATGATTACAAATAATAACTCTTGACTACATCTGAGTTAATTGGCTTTGGCCAGACTTCTCCATCCATTTTTTCGAGTATGAGGGCTCTTCCTATTAGAACCCGGTGAACAATGTACGGGCCTTGCCAGTTAGGAGAGAACTTTCCTTTTGCCTCATCCTGATGCAGAAAAATTTTCTTCAACACCAGCTTCCCAGTGTGAATTGTCTCGACTTGACTCTTTTGTTGAAGGCTCTGGACATCCTTTTCTGCATTCAGTCTTTTCCCATCTATAAGGGCTAACTGCTCATAGCGACTCTTTACCCATTCTGCATCTTTAAGTTCCGTTTCTTGTATAATCCTTAGGGATAGAATTTCTATCTCGGGTGGAATGACTGCCTTGGTACCGTAAACCAACATATAGAGTGTTGCCCCAGTTGATGTGCGGACTGTGGTACGGTATCCCAATAAACCAAAGGATAGCTTTTCATGCCACTGCTTGTGTTTTTCTATCATTTTCCTTAGTATCTTCTTGATGTTCTTATTAGCTGCTTCTACAGCTCCATTCATCTGAGGTCTGTAGGTTGTAGAATTCTTGTGCTTGATCTTTAACGTCTCACACAGTGCTTTCATTAGATCACTGTTGAGATTGGGACCATTATTAGTGATGATTGACTCTAGGATGTCGAATCGGCAAATGATACGGTCACGGACAAAGTCTGCCACAACCTTCTTGTTTACTGCCTTATATGATGCTGCTTCAACCCATTTGGTGATATAATCAATTGCCACTAGAATGAACCTGTGCCCGTTTGATGCGGCAGGCTCGATTGGACCGATAACATCCATTCCCCAAGCGGCAAATGGCCTTGGCGAGCTTGTAGCATTGAGCTCGTTAGGAAGCACCTTCATCATGTCTGCAGGAATCTGGCAGCGATGGCATTTTCGAAGATACTAGATGCAGTCCGTTTACATAGTCATCCAAAAATATCCGGCTCGGTGTATTCTCTTGGCCAAGACAAAACCATTCATGTGCGGGCCACAGGTCCCTGCATGAACTTCTTCCAACAACCTGGATGCTTCCTTTGCTTCGACACGCCTTAGTAATCCCAAATCGGGAGTCCTCCTATATAAGATTCATCTACTATGAAAGAAGTGATTGGATAACCTCCGCAGTGTGCGCTTCTGAGTAGTGTTTGCATGTTCTTGATATTCTCCTGTTGACAGATACTTCTTGATGTCATGAAACCATGGTTTTCCATCTGCTTCTTCTTCGACATAAGCACAGTAAGCGGGTTGATCCTGGATTTTTTAACGGGATAGGATCAATGAAGTTCTTATTTGAATGTTGAATCATGGATGATAGAGTGGCCAATGCATCGGCAAACTCACTTTGGACTCTGGGGACACGCCGGAATTCTGTCTATGTAAGCCTCATCCACAACTCCTGTACATGATGCAAATACAGGGATGTTTTGGAGTTCTTTGTTTCCCATTCTTCTCGGACCTGATGTATAAGCATGTTGAAATACCAGATCACTAGTAATTCCTGAACGTTCATGTCATTGGCCAGCTTGAGCCCTAAGATGCAGGCTTCGTAGTCGGCCATGTTGTTGGTACACGGGAACCTGAGTTCGGCGAACACCGGATAATGCTGCCCCGTTTCTGATACTAGAACTGCTCCTATCACTACAAGAAAAAACTACCTTTAAGGAAGGGATTCTGGTCCCTAAATGTTGGAATCCGGTCCTTAAAGGTATATTACGACGGGAAAAGTCTGCTCGTAACCCGTCGTAATAGCCTCTGACGCTAAATGTCAATAACGATGAGTCTTAGTAGCTAGTCGTTAAATCCCTCTAGCGACGGGCGAAAATTCTTGTCGTTAAATACCTATAAAGATTGTATTTCTCGTCCCCAATAGACGATGAATGAATTATATATTCCCGTCGTGAAATCTCTATAGCGACGAACTGTAACTGGTCCTAAATTATTTTTTAGAGACGAAAAAAAACCTGGTCGTGAATAAGTTTTAGATATTACATTTTTCGTCCCTAATAGACGATGAAAAATATATATATATATATATATATATATATATTCCCATTGTTAAATCGTTTTAGCAACTAACTTTAACTAGTCCTAAATTTTCTTTTAGAAACGGATAAAAAACCTGGATGTCATTCTCATCGTTACCGTTTTCGCGACCAACCTTTAACTGGTCCTAGATTATGTTTAGAGATGACATCACTATTTAAAATAATTTTATAATTTAGCGATCGTATTCATGGTCTCTTAATAACCATGAGTAGTCCTAAAATCTCAATGCCACAAAAAGTAATTTTTATCAATCAATATCAAATTGTTATTGAAAAATCTAGATATAAAAAGATAAAATGTCAAGTTCAAATCCCGTGATGATGTTACTTTCTATGTTTTCTCAACACCTCAACAAAAAAAACTTATCTATTAAATCGAGCTAGATTATGATATCAAGTTTTGCATAACATTTAGCAAAATAATAATGAGCTTGTGCATATTCTGAACTTGAATCTTGACTTGTAGCTTCAGTCTTCAAAACTTGTAAGTACAAAAGATTGAAAAAATGATAAATAATTATTGGTAAAATAACATATATAATTCTAAATGAGCAATAATTAAATCGCTTACCCCAAAAGCAGTCTAAATTCACCAGGTGTTATTAAGCAACTTCAACAAGGTTACAAGAATATAAGAACAATTGATTAGAAAAGCTTTGGGTTGGTTAATCTTACTTTGGTTCGATAAATCCCGGTACGACAATTCAAGATTTACCATTCAAGATACCAACTAGTATGGACAGACAACAACATCAATAGACTTCCCAAGATCCTCAATAGACTTGAATTAGGTAGTATAAAATGTACTTTTTAAGTAGAGCGCTAACTCGACAAAACAAATTTAAAGGAATAGGATAGGAAAGGGAAAAACAACAGTAACAAAACTTTTAAGGCCAAGAAGAGATTCATTAGAGAAAGCCAACAATTTCAATTAAGCAACAAAACTTAATGCAGCCACAATACTAAAAACAAAGATTTGGTTAGGAAGTATTACTAACCAGATAACACAGCAAGCATTATATCATATCGGATTCTCAATGCCACTTTTACTCTTGTAGTACCAATCAAGATTTTGGAAGGAGGAAAAAAGAAGCAGAAGGAACTCTGCTAGCCTTATTTGAAGGATAAAGGTTTCAAGCAAACACTGGAGGATTCTTTTAGTTTCTAGTTTTGGCTACACTACGGTAATATGTCATCTGGTCTACATTATGCAGATTCTAGGCTAATTTCTAGCTTGACAAAAAAAACCTATGATGTAGGAGCGATCGACGACTTTATTGTTGAGATATAAGAGAATGTCGTGTGTTAAAAGGAAAAACAGTAGCAGCAGCTCAAGGAGTACATGATTTGGTCGAGGAAGATGGTCCAACTTTGGAAAAACTACAAGGTGATGCACATTTCTCTAACTCCTCAAGGGACAGAGTCAGTTGACTTTCCTAAGAGGACAAAAAAGAAATGATTATTCTAAGGTTCTGACATGCAAGTTCATAAGTTCCAAAGTTCAAAGACTTCAACTAGGAGGGTCTTCCTTTATCTACAATAGAGCTCCATTATAGCTCGGTCATGCACATTACTGCTTTGTTGGAACAAAGGGACAAGAAACAAAACTTCATATTGTTTATAGCAGATATTAAAATATTCTAACTATTCTTTGCAGTTGGCGCGAGGTGGGTGGGTGAGGCTGAGTTCTGTATGTGAACTCTTGTCAAGGCGTGAGACATCCCAGCTCTATAGAAGGTTCCCAGGAAGATGAATATTACAGTAATACAACACATCAAAACTATTATTTATGAACATTTATCAGTGAAAGAACAATCAACTAATAATCTAAGTAAGGCCTCAATTGCAATAGTTGCCATGTGTATAAATAATCATTGGTATTTGCTCAATAGTCCAATTCATTCCAATACTAACGATGGCTGGATGGTTTGAACTAGACGTACCTAAATATCATAATTATTCATAAACATACATGCACTATTTGAATGCGAAGAAACAGCAACTTGGAGCTGGTTAAGTCTACAGAGCTTATGGTTGATGGTGCACCAATTAGGGTATCACATGCCTTGGTGGCAAATGCAACAAAAGAGAATACCAATGCTAGTCGTACTTTGATAGGGACTGCTGGTGATGACTAGACTATAAATACTACAGGTATGGTTACTAATAAGCCTAATACAGATGTCGTGGCTGCAGGAGTTAAGTCACTGGACAAAAAAGATGATGCTACATAGGTTCTGAAAGGCCTAGTTGTGGTAACTGGGCATTATGGAATATCTGAAGCTACTACTGTTGTTGGTGACTTTACTGATGCTTCAGGGCAAGCTAATCATGATCAGCAAGCTGCTGTAGTTGCACAGTAAAAGACAGCAGAATCCATAGCTAATGATCAACAAATTCAAGGTGAAAAGGAGAAGGGAACTGAGATGATTGAAGCAGCTAGGCAAGTGCTCACGACTCCAGTGAAATCTGTTAACACACATGTATCTGGGGCTTTGAACTTTGCTAATATGCACAAAGAACCAAACTCACAAACTATCAAACCTACTGATGCTAATAAGGACGGACAGGCACTTGGTCGAACATCTGAATTTTCCAGTAGTAATCATATAGCTGCTGGGAAGTTTAATTGTCCAAAGGATGGGGCTAAAGGTGATGATACAGTTCAAGATTTACATGAGAAATACTGGACAATGGTGTCCAACAAAAAATGCACTCCAAACAAGAACAAGGTGCAATAGATTGAGCAGATTTCACAAAATTGACTATACGAAAATCATGAATAAAAATAAAAAAGTTGGGTATATTGTTACTAACTTGGTCAGCAGACAAAAACAATAGTCATTCAGTTGAAATGGGCGATGTTGTCGTAAGCAGGACATGTGATTGTTCATCAGCGAAGTACTCTCTCATTTTCCTCATTTCTTTTATCTCATCTTCTGAGGTAGAAAAGAGCTCATTCAAGCATTTGTTTTCCTCATTCAAAAATTTGTTTTCTTCTCAAGTTGAACGTAGCGCGGAGAGTAATTCAGCCTTTGAATAAGTTCCACCTTTCAAGTCTTTCGCCTTCACTCCACCCCCAAATCCAAACACATGGCTACGATTTTGAGGTCCACAACATTTTTCTACAATCTCTATGCTAGGTAGAGATGGATCTGCATGAACTATTTCTTCGATTTGAGCCTACAAAATATATAAAAAGAACATTTAAAATTAGAATCCACCATAATTTCAAGTAATTTACAGATTCAATTTACTAAACATACATGTTTTTCAATTGCTTCGGGTTCAACTAGCTTGTTATCTTTCTTACGGGTCTCAAAGAAAATTATTGCCAAATCCGGTAGGTTTCCATCTTTTCCGCCCTTTACATCAAATGCATACATGTCAAATAACAGCTCCTAAATATGTTTCTTAGGAAAATAAAAAATTTATGATAATACCTTTTGATAAATGATCTCACGAATAGGCTTGCTATCAATATGATGAAGCATCTTCAGCTTACCTCGATTTGCCGCATTCTTGTTGCTTCTCGCCTATATTTGTGAAATATTAAGATTAAATATAAGAAATTCAACCAGAGTTTTAGCATGGATATGTACTTTTCGGCAAAATAGCTATATATGACGAAGATGCAACAAACACATGGCAAAATCGGGAACAGTGTAACCATTGGAAGGAACTAACTTAAGTTACTGGATCACAGAAGTAATCAGTCTATAACTCCAGGCCGCATTCAATTGAAAAGATGAATAGTAGCTCAATACCCCTTTATGACTTGTTATCTATCAACTTAAGAAAACTAGGAGAGGGGATGAAAGAAAATAATGAAATATCTTATAATAGTAATCTGGACAGCACCCACAGATGTTTACTTGACAACTCATAGAGCTGATATTAGTCCTGGAGAACTCATTTTACAAACTTTCTTTGCGACAAATAGCTTCAGAAATAATTCGATAAATTAAATAAGTGAAACTTAGATGAGAGCTTATGTCAGCCATCTTGTATATCTAAAATGATCCATACATAAGCTTTTGAAACATTAATTTTTCAACTGAAGTGCTAGGGAGGGGAATCAGGGTGCAGATGCCTTAGCGAAACAAATTATTAAATCAATAGGCGTACCTGAAAACTTTCTGAAGAAAAATGTTCCTTTAATAACCACTCCCATTCTTTCTTGTCTACTCCCTTTGGAATATTCTTAAGAACCTGTTGAATTGGCTTATCCTTCATATATTTTGCATGCAAGTGTCCTCTCCATTTGTTCCATAACTCTTTCATCCATGCGAAGATATGATCACGATGATCATTCATGTCAACACTCTCAAATTTATCCTACAATAATCAAAACATGATTGAGTTAATGAATTAGTTCAGTTTTAGTAACTACTCATAATCCTATGTTAGGAGCATCTCTCCCGCAGTTATACAGCAATTAGCATATAATATAGTTTCAACTGTTATTTCAAACTCTACAGCAATTAACAATTGAATCAGTTAAAATTCTCCAAAAATTATACAGATAAGCACAAGTATGAAGGATGAGAGCATACTGGGCATAGTTTCCCTCAGTGTCCAGTTGATCAGTACACTATACATCCATATCAATACCTCAATACACACTTCACATATATAGGTATTGAGGTCACCAAGTTGCTCGAATGGAAAGAAATAAACTACAGGAGCAAATCTACTGATATCTGATCTAGGACCTTTTCAGTTGATCTATCTATACTGGAATAGTTCAAAAAGAAAGGGAAACTAAATACTAACTGCACAAGTTAACGACCTATTATAGACAGCTTACAACAATACTATTGCTATATGTGTATACAAAACATATATACAGCATGGTCTGCTACAACATATGATTCATGTTAACATGATTATCAATAAAGGTTCATATGATGCTTTAGAAGAAGACAATAAAATGACTTGCCCGATACATTGATAATTGGTTGGCGTACACATATATACAGAGCCTGGTACATAGGGGTTAAACAGCAATGCGTTTCTACATAGGGGCACAAACACGAACACAAGTATTCAACTAAATGATATGCATCTTCATTGTATAAATATCTTGCTTACCTCAATAGCTGCCCACATATGATTCAGCTTTTCTTCCGTAATATCATTCCATGATGATACTCCCAACGGACACATATTACAGTCACGAACGATTCTTCCCAAGTGCCTCGAAAACAGTTTGCTATTTGTTCCAACTGTTCGATTATTGTAAAAGGTTACTGTCACGACCCCAAACCCGGTCGTGATGGCGCCCAACCCAACGACTAGGCAAGCCCGACCAAATATACTCTCAACCCGAGCTTAGAGCTCAAAATCATTTATTTTAAGTCATTAACAGTGATATAAACCAATTATGCTGATAGTTATAACAATATCCCGAAAATCTCACAGAACAACATAACTTCCCAAAGACCTGGGGTCACGAGTCAAGAGCCTCTATCAGAATATCAGAACAATACTGAAAATAAATCTACAAGTCTGAATGTACGCGGAAAGAACAAAACAGTAGAGTAATAAGGGGAAATGTCGGGTCCTGCGGACGCCAGGCAGCTACCTCGACGATCTCAAATGAAACTCTGGATCAGCACAAAGCTCAGCTAAGCTTCCAAATACCTGAATCTGCACACATGGTGCAGGGAGTCGAGTGAGTACTTCCAACTCAGCGGTAATAAAAGTAAATAATGCTGAGGAAAAGAAAACCACACAAAGCACTATCTCATGCTATAAAATACAGAATCATCTTTTAAACTGCAGTACACTTTCATGGTATTCCTTTTTAACATATATGATTAGATTTTGAAATCTCTTTTTAACATCTCTTTCTTTCATTATTAACAGTTCAATACCTGGGTACAACATCAAACAGTGCAAGTCTGCACTCAAGTCAGCCCCTTGGGCTCAGCACTCCTAAAAAATTTCCACCAGTGTATCTGGTTAACAAGACAAATAACATATGTATGCCGGTAATGTATGAGTGCTAAATGTCATGCCACGTAGTACAAGTAGAACCAATGCATGAATGCAATACAATGTACATGACCGCTACGACGCGTAGCCCGATCCATGGGTACCCTGCGCTCACTGGGGGTGTGTACAGACTCCGGAGGGGCTCTTACAGCCCAAGCGCAATATCTTGGTCAGTCATTATTACCTAACCGGTCAGCCATTGTTACCTGACCGGTCAGCCGTTGTTACCTGACAAATTTATATCACACAGTGCCATTGTTACCACTGTTCCAAGTATATATTACAGTGACATTGTTTCCACTGTTTCAAGTATATATTACAGTGTCATTGTTACCACTGTTTCAAGTATATATTACAGTGTCATTGTTACGACTGTTTCAAGTATATATTACAGTGTCATTGTTACCACTGTTTCAAGTCACTTTATAATCAGTCCAGAAAGTAATATAGTAAGCCCCTTTGGCATTTAGAAAATGGAAGTTTCCAGCCCGAAATACATTTAAAATGTCATTAAAGTTTTCAAACTTAGAAAGATGGCTGAGTTTGCAAAACAGTATTTAGAACCTTGGACTGAGATGAAAATATGTATAGTATTACCAATACAGTGATACCAATCCCTGAAGGATTCAAATATTCGGCACGAAGCCAAAAACATGATAATCAATCCAGTTCATGATAATTAATATCTTTATTAGGGTGTCAATTCAGTTTCAAGCCATTAGGTAGTGTTTTTATTAAGCGGGATGGACCAAGTCACAATCCCCAATGGTGCTCTACCCCACGCTCGTTATCCGGCGTGCAAGTCACCTCAATGCAGCACTATGATGTGCAAGTCCGAGGTTTACAAACCCTCAGTACATCATTTACAAGTATTACCCACCTCGATCCGACGAAAAATCTAGCCCGCGACGCCTTTGCTCCTCAAACCGGCCTCCACGCGCATCGAAACTAGCCAAAATCAATACAAATACATCATAATAGGCTAATGGAACAACACCCAATCAAAAACAATCGAAATATAACGAAAATCTCGAAACTAGCAAAACCCGAGCCCCGGTCTTGCTTCTCAAAAAATTACAAAATTTACATTTACGGAATCCTCGTCTCACCACGAGTCCATACATATCAAATTTATCAAAATCGGAGTTCAATAGCCCCTCCAAATCATCCATACAAACACTTTTAGGTTTCAAGCCCTAACCTCTATTTTTACACTTTGATTCCTTCAATTTCAGTGATTAATTCCATGTTTTAACACCATAATGACATAATATAGGTACAAGAGTCCTTACCTGATGATACTCCACGAATTCCTCTTCAAAATCGCCCAAAATCCCTCCTTGTTCGAAGCCCCAAATGTTTTTTACACTTCTGAAAATCGAATACACTGATCTCATTTAACCCTTCTGTGATTTTCTCTTCTGCGATCCATTGACCGCTTTTGCGGTTTCACTTAAACCCCTCAGAATCCGCTTTTGCGGATATCAAACCGCTTCTGCGGTTTCGCCTTTGCGGTTTCGCCTATGCGGTCCAGTGACCGCTTCTGCGGTCTCACTCACTTTCCCCAGGACCGCATCTGCGGACACTAATCCGCTTCTGTGGAGACCGCTTCAGCGGAACAAGGTCCACTTCTGCGGAAACACCCTAGGCCACCTTTGGCCACTTTTGCGATCAAAGAACCGCATCTGCGGAACCGCTCCTTCGGTCCTTTTTCTGCAGATGCGAAAATACCAGAAGCTTAAGAACAGGCCTGCAATTTTATCAATTTCCTTCCGTTTAACCATCCGAAACCATCCCGAGGCCCCCGAGACCTCAACCAAAAGCACAGACATGATCTAATACTTCATTCAAACTTGCTTGAATCATCAAAACGCTAACGTTAACATCAAAATCCTCAATTATGATCAAATCAAAGTCCAAATTTCTTAAAAACTTCCGAATTGCATATTCGATCAAAAGCCCGACCTAAACACCTCCGAATGACCTGAAACTTTGCATGCATATCCAAAATCACCTAACGGAGCTATTGCAACTCTCAGAATCCCATTCTGAATCCCGGATCAAAATCTCACCTATCAACCAGATTCCGCCAAAATTCCAACATCCCCAATTCAAGCCTATTTCTGCACTGGACCTCCAAATTCAATTCCGATCGCTCCCCTAAGTCATAAATCACCTCCCGAAGCTAACCGAACCACCGGAATTCACATACGATCCCTCTAACCACATAGTCAACTTCCGGTTGACTTTTCTGAAACAAACTCCTTTCTAAGAGGCTATATGCCTTATTTCCAACCAGAATCAATCCAAATTCACCCGGTAGACTCTAATACTGATATAGAACATGAAACAACACAATAAGGGGGAAACGAGGCGGTAACTCACGTGACAACGGGTTGGGTCGTCACATTCTCCCCAACTTAAACAAACGCTCGTCCTCGAGCGGGCTCAGAGTTGTACTAGAATCAACCCAATAGCTGAATGACCTTACCAAGCATATACTCGGGGTGATCCCACGTCACCCTATCTCACATAAGTCCGATAACACAATATAGATGGAATTCCACAGTCCATCTGAACCATAGACCACATTGCACTTTCCGAAATCAGACACCAGATCAGAACCCCACGTCTATACTCAGAATAAACCCGAACCAACTGTAATAA